>CP139507.1:95107426-95390401 GCA_021014915.2 Artemisia tridentata subsp. tridentata | reverse complement strand
TTGAACCCATCCATGGATTACAGCTGATTCACTGGGATGGTTCCATTTGTTGGCTCAAAGTATTCATCAAACAAGGATCGAATAACTTCTTCAATCCTCACTGTGGGTGGCACATAAGAATCTTCAGGCGTGGAATTCTGTACAACCCCAAACTAATGGGTCCGGAGACAAAAGGTGAAGACGGTCCAGAACTGTTTTGTCCCTGAAACAGGTAGCTCACTCAGCTCATCGAACGTAACATGAAATGGTTTCCATGATTTTACGGGTTCTTTTATTGTAGATTCGATACCCTTTACTGTTGGTGCGTATCCAACGAAAAATACCTATATTGCTTTAGTCTTAACTTTCCCAAGTCTTGACTATCGTTGGGTTTGGATAGCAGGTGCACCAAACACACGCAGAAAGGAAAGATCTGGTTTCTTGTTTGAATTAACTCGAAGGGAGTCTTCCATGAACCGGATGAATTAGGGATCGGTTTTGAGTGTAACATGCTGTCGCTAAGCTTTGCCCAGGAAACACGGTGTCTTTGAAAATATAAGCAGGGCTTGAAAGCCTCCACCAGAGTACGGTTCCTTCGTTAAACCCCACCCGTTCTGTTGAGGCGTGCGAGGAATACTTTTCTGATGCGTGAGCCAATCTTTCATAAAATTAGGAGTTGTTGGTTAACAAACTCAGTACCTTATCTGTGCGGAGGGATTCTGACGTTTTTCTGCTTTCTTGCAGCTGTTTTTTATCAGTTTAATGATAACCTCTGGAGTTTCGTCCTTGGTTCTCAAAAACTTTACCCATGTGAACCGAGAATATTCATCTACTATCACCAGAACATACTTCTTTCCATTTAGGTTTGTACCTTTGGACCGCACAAATCCATGTGGAGGTGTGAAGAATTTCCCCAATTGGTGTTGATGGTTTTAGGCTTGGGGTTTGTTTCTTGCTTTTCCAGTTGACTGCAGAGCAGAGATGATCTTTCTATATTTCAGTCTGGGCATTCCTCTAACAAGACTTTACGGGAAAGTTATTTATGGTGCCGAAGTTAAGTGGTTTAAACGCATGCCAAAACCCAAGATTTGTTTTAGAGGCTTTAGAAAGCAAGAAATTGGAGAGGACTTCAACAATTTTTTCAATTGAGATGGTTTAATTGGTGCCCCCACTGCCCTTAGGAGTTTCAGACCATCCTTCTCTGACGAAACATTTATGCTTTCTAAAAGCCACTTCCAGATCTGAATCACAAAATTGCCCCACAAAAACAAATGTTCCTAGCCCTTCCACATAAATCCCCCTTGAGATTAAACTATTACCAACCACAAATCCCATAACCCATAAACCCAAAGTGACGTTCCCAAACCTAACGTCCCGAAAAAACTTTTTCACAAATTTCTTGAGCCCGCGAGCGATCCCATCATATGTTTTGAGCGCCTAGTCAAAATACCAAGGCGATTTTTTTCGACCTGCATTTGAAACCAGACAACAATGGATAACGAAAAATGTGGATCCCCAATGCAATGGGGTCCTTTTGGTCAGCCACACATATTCAGGAACAACAGATTTCACATGCTACTATTTTTTTCTATGGAGACGAACTTGAGAAAGGCAAGACCTAGATGGAGGGCATTGGATTCTAAAGGCAAGATTCTACCAGTTGGTCTCCATTCCTTATTCATCCAATTTTTATTATATTCATTTTAGGCAATGGCTCTGTTTTCCAAAATTTGAATTTTCTTCATGGTCTCCTTTCCTTAACTTTTAAATTTTAGCTTATTCATTTTAAAACGTGCACGGTTTTTCCTAAATTGAATGTCCTTCCAGTGGGCTCCATTGATTCCTACGCTACAAATGTTTTTCCTGTTTCTTTCCAAAAACCTTATTGCATGCTTTTTATTACCCAATTCTTAACAGGGTGATGCAGAAGACAACAGAAAAACACAACAATTCTCATGATTAGAGAAATTAAACAAAGTCGCAAGTTTTACAGATAGCATTAGAATTCGAATTAATTCAGTATTTTATACTAGAAAAAAAACACGATTCATCCTATTCATTGTAAACTTATTGTTCCTAGGTTGGGCTTCTCATTCTTCAAGTGATCATTCTTGCTGGCGCAGTCTTTTTCCCTTTTTTTTCATTTCCTCTAGACTTGACCCGCTAGCTTTGGGTGTCACTTTTACTCTTAGAAGCATCGAAGGTAACATTAGTATTTTTTTCCCGCCACATGCCTTCCTGTAAGATGTGTTGTGTTTGATGTTTGGGTGGTAGGTTTAAAGGTACATGCTTGTTCACAAACATTGGAGATGATGCAACAAATCATCCTATGGCCCTAAAACTTAGGAATTGAGCCTATGGCAAATTTTTTAAGTTTTCCTGAATCTTTTCGTGGTTTTGCATGCATAGACAACTGCTTGATCAAGTGGCTTATCATTCCTATCCTCTTCAACTACCTCCAAGTGTGTCAAGGCCTTCTCTAAGATGATCTAGATATTTTGATGGGCAAGGTGTTATTTCTAAGCTTAAGCGGAATGCCCAACATCAACATCATACTTTTTCTATTAGTAGCCTTTGGTTCATCACCATTTACAAGTGGGCATGGCATTTTACCTTTCACCCGAACCTTCAGTTTCAAAATTTCATTTGTTTAAAGAGGATTGATCATTGTGATTTTTTCTTGTGACTTTAAAGAATCATATAACTCTTTGAAAAGTTGTTTAAACCTTTGAATTTTCTTCTCATAACACTTTTTTCATAATGTAACTTATTTATGGTGTTTTGATATTGAAAATTCGAGAATCTAAGACAGGTTTATTGGTGCCATATGCTTCACACTTGTTGTATTTCAATTGGGCAAATTTGGGCCCTCACAGTCGAAACGGTTCGTGTGACTTGAAATTTTTCTCATCTCGTTTGCTTAATTCAAAAATACGTATCAAATTCAGGACATCCAAGATGTCTTGTCATTTGATATTTTCTGTTTTTCATTTAAGTGTTGATATTTCAATTGCAAATTGAGAATTCGACTTCCAATTTTGAAAAACGTTTAACCATATTTCTTGTCATCTTTTTGAATTTTTTCAAGCAATTTTAAATTCTCCCCTCAAGCTCAACAACACGATTTGGGTGACATTTAACGCAATAGCATACTCATTAAATTGACAACAGACAATGCAGATCAGTGACAGTGTAAAAAAACATCTTGTGCAATTACATTTAGCAATCAAGTTGTCATTAGTGATGAGTATGTTTTTTCTTTCATTTTCCCCCGACTCTTAAGTTCTATTGCATGTACATTCACCTCATTTTCCATAAACTTTAAACACTACTTCATTTCATTTATTTCGGCTTTAAGGGCAGTTTTGCAACCCTTCAAAGTGTTCTTTAAGTAGATTAAAGAATGGCATGACCTCAGTTAAGTAAAACTTTTTGGGATGTTCAAAAACCTTTCCCCCCTCAGTAATGCCAGTTGGTGTGATTCTCTTCTTAATGTTTTCTCAAAATCAGCAAATAATTGCCCAAAGCACATATAAGCTAATAAAGGTTTTGCATTCAGTGGGAAGAGACAAAGGCACCAGATTCCTAGGTGTATTGGGAGGATACACCGTTATGGACGCAACTTTTCTAATGAGGGGGTGTTGGCCTTAAGTTTATCTTCCTTTAGTTTTTTCACTATCTTGTTTCCAAAATATCTGTTCAGGTGTTAACTTCATTTGAGGAGCAAACACAGTCAAACGATTTTCCTCATAATAATCATGGGGTTTTGATTATTATTCGTCGGGCTATGCACTCGGGATCCTCATTTTCTCATTCATTTTTTCTTTCGTTTTCTCACTTAACTCATCCTCTTCATCAGTGTAGATATGCTCAGGTTGGTCATGAATAGGCTTAATCATCACATTACCATCATATAGGGCAGTTGAAGTACTTGCATACCCCTAAGGATGGTCGACTTTGGTTCACCTATCATGATTTTACTATGCTTATCACTCAACTTTCGGTGCTTATGAATCATTTGAGCAGTTTGTATGGTTTGATTTTGTGTGTACAACTTATCTTCAAGCTTAATTTTTAACGTCTTGAGTTTAGAGAAATCATTTAAAAGAGTTGTTTCTTTTTGTTTGAATTCTTGCTTAAGTGTTGTTACACACTTTTGTGCTTCCTGTTTTTGTTTGACAGACTCTTCTAGTTGACTTTTCAAAGAACTTAACTCTAACTTTAATGTTTCTTCTCGCACTCTAGACTCTTTAATAAGTGTACTCATTTGACCTTCTAATTTCTTGCTCACGACCATTAAGCTCAAACTTAGCACGCTGTTCATACATAGCAACTTGTTCTTTATAGATGTTAAGTCTAGTGATCAAGTTATTATCAGGGACAGGCAATTGGTTCTCATGGTACACACATGCATTATTCACATTACTCGCATTGTCTAAGGCACGTACATTACTCATAGCACACACATCATTATTGACAAAGGATTCACCATTTGGTACATCAGGCGAGTTGTTGCTATTTCAAATAGTGTTCATATGAGACAATATTGCTATTTTCCATATCAACATCACTTGAGTCAGAAACAAACCGCCTGATGTACTTCTTCGGGAATCTGATGTCCCTCAACAATATTATATGTGTCATAAATTTTTAGTACCTCAGAAATCACGGATGCATTAGAAGAACCAGCTTGACGAGATGAGGCCAGGGAAGACAAGTTAGCCATGAAGATTGTTTGAGCAGTAGGTTCATCATCCACATCAGAGTCAAATGCATCACAGTCATCAGCCTTGAAGACGTTAGGATCATTAAGTGCCAGATCCTGAACAGGTTTCTCATCCACATCTTCATCAAAAGTATTTCCTCCATCTCCTGCCAAGAACAATAATTCTTCCTCATCCAAAACAGCACCATTTTCTTGAGCTTGCATTAACAGCATCTTGTCTTTGAAGTAATCTGAGTTCTGAGGACGTTTGGTTGATTGCAGTTTCTAGCAATGTGTCCAAGCCCCCCACAATTATAACACTTGATCTGTTTTCCTTGCCCCTGATTGGCATTTCCTGCTCTGTTCTGCACATAACCTCGACCCATGTTTCTACCATCTCTCCCTTGCACATTCTGGACCACAATTTTCCCGTCCTCCACCATTGCTAGATTGCGTGGGTTGGAAGAATTCCTTAACTGATTGTTGGTCTGAGGAAGTGATGCTTGAAACTGTTGAACCAGTAGAGATACTTGATTGGTGAGGTTGTCAATCATTTTGTCGGTCTGAGAGTAGCCTGAGTCAAGTTGTGAAACTCATAGCAGGTACTTGTGAGTGAAGTTGGTGATAGCTTGGATAGGATGATGATTGGATTGTTGGTTGTACATTTGTCATGAAAGCCAGTGGGTCATTCGTAGTTGAAGGATTCAACTTTTCTCTCAGCACCCGATCATAGACAGCATGCTTCTCATGTTGTTGCAGGTAAGCATACAGCTGTTCATAGTTAGTCTCCCTTAAGCCTTTGTTGAGTTTGACAGCAGTAACAAATCTGTCCCATTCCGGAGTCATGTTGTTCACAAACTTTGAGTTAAGTTGGATGTTGGGCATAGTCATTCTGATCATTCTCATATCATTCACCAACTTATGAAATCTCACATAGTAATCTGTGACATTTTCTCCTGGGTTCATTTTGAAATGTTCGAACTCATCATACAGCTGTGACTCACGATCTTCCTTTGTGAGTTCTGACCCTGCCAATAACATTTTAACGTTGTCCCACACAGCCTTGGCTTCAGTGTTAAAATTGATGAGCTTGTATACATCCTTGGAAGACCTTGAATAACTATGTTGGAAAGCTCTAATATCGGCATCATACCTCTTCTTTTCTTCTTCATTAAGATCATTGTAGTTTTCTAGGTCTGTCGATCCCCAAGTTACAGTACCATCTTCACCAGTTGTAACAACGTCTCTGGTGGTACCCATCTGATAAGGTCCTTCGTCAATTGACTTAAGAATGTTAACACCATTATCTTTACCCAAGCAGTAAAGTCTAATTCGTTGTGCCCAAGACTCATAATCCGTCCTATCTAGCATAGGTGGACGAGTGTCAGATCCTGCTGCCTGAATATCATCTGATGATGTACTTGGTGTGGTAGCCATAGTAACTACGGGATTTTACTGATCTTGTGATTTAACCGAGAAATCGAATCTTTCGCGGGAATTTCTAAAATCACCAAGACACAAACCGCCTAGACAAACCGCGTATATGCCTAAGAGACAAACCGAGTTCACACAGGAGACACAAACCGCGTGTGTGCCAAAGAGACAAACCGAGTTCACACCAAAGACACCAAACCGCGTATTCGCCAAATAGACAAACCGCGTTCACACCAGATACACAAACCGCGTGTGCGTCAAAGAGACAAACGAGTTCACACCGGATGTACAAACCGCGTAGGTGCCAAGAGACAAACCGAGTTCACACCAAAGATACAAACCGCGTATTCGTCAAATAGACAAACCGAGTTCACACTGGATATACAAACCGCGTATGTGCCAAGAGACAAACGAGTTCACAGTGGAGATACAAACCGATTTTCACACTAGATACACAAACCGCGTAGACACAAACCGCGTGCGCGTCAAAGAGACAAACCGAGTTCACACCGTAGACACAAACCGCGTACGCACCGTAGAGACAAACCGCGTTGGCTCAAATTTCCAAACCTGTCACTATCAATGCCGTTTGTCCTTTTGCCTAAACTAGTATAAAGACAAACCGAGTTCTCGATGCTACACAAACCGCATTCAAAAAATCGTCCCAATAACACAAACCGCATCCAAGAACTTTTGAAAGAAAAACCTTCGAATCACCCACAAACACCACACGAGCCTTAAATCAGTGAATCCAAACACTAAATACCACTCTAATACTAATCTTAATCAAGAAAGTACAAAGAAAAACAACTTCTAATCACTAAAAAAAGTACAAATTGAGATTTATGCTACTAAACAAACAAAATAAAAAAAACTTAAAAAACTACAATTCGAATCCAACAAAAAACCTCAAGAACTACACTAATTCGTGAATACCAACTCTCATGGACCTAACCATGGCTCTTGATACCAATTGTAGGTATTCACAATACATGAATCTCTAGTTTGAGGGTTGTATGGATCGAATAAGAGAGGATTTCTAGAGAGAGGTGGAGCCTTTTTAGTGAGAGAAACACAAGTAATATTAGATTAAGTGAAAAGGTCCAACCCTTCCCTTGTGTGGGAAGGGATATATATACTACTACATTATTATGTCCCTAGTGGACTGTGGAGCGAGCTGACAGTGGGGAAAGCCCCGACCCACTCCACAAATATAGATACGACTAATACTAATACTAATAATACTAAGCTAATATAGATAAGCCTACGAGCTATAGAAATGCTAATTAGATGCTCGGGGTGACCGAGCTTTCATCTGAATATTTATATTCCTAACAGTTTCTTACCCAGGTTGGTTCTCGAGGTGACGCTGGAGGCTGCAGTAGGAGCGGCGCGGGAGGGAGCGGCTCAGGCGCTCTCGCGAGTGGCTCAGGCGGCGAGAGTGGCTCTAGCAGCGGGAGTGATGATGATGAATCCTGATGACGACGATGGGCTGTAGAGGTATTATTTTGTGTTGTTTTGTCTCTGGAACTATATTTTTGACAACCCCAATCTTATTATCTTTGAACACTTAGGATATTGCAACATTTGTACATATAGTAGCTAGGTTTAGCGATTATAACACCCATTTTGTAAACTTTATGATGTATTTTGAGGGTGTTATAATGTTTATGGCCGTTTTGTAAAGTTTATGGCCGTTTTGTAAAGTTTATTAAGTGTTTAGTGGTTATATATAGCCGTTTTAGCCGTTATAAACTTTATAGCCGTTTTAGCCGTTGTTTGTATTGGAATGTGTGGTTTATAAGAGCAGGTATGAAACTGGAATTGGTAGATTTTGCTGCACATTTTTGCGGCAAAAATCTGGGCATGCAGCTGCAATATAACTTCCATACCGACGCTATGTCGTCGCTATAATATATGCATTCATATGATATAGACAAAATGTCGTCGGTAGAATAATGAAAATGTTTTGGATATTTCAAACCGTACCGACCATATGACGTCGGCAACATTTTACAATTTTGTTGACTTTTCGTTGACTATTGCAAACGATACCGACAAACGGGCGTCGGCACCATTTTTCAATTTGTTGACTTTTCTTTGACTATCGTAAATTATATCGACAAAATGTCGTCGGCGTAATTTACGTTAATATTTGACTTTCGTTGACTTTAATTAGTTAATCTAATTAAGCCATTAAATAATTATTATTTTACCGACGACTCGGCGTCGGTAACACATTGTCGAGCAAAAACAAACGTTTGACCGAAAATCATGTGGGTCCCACGCTGTCGTCGGCGTCATTCGTCGGTATGGACGTTGCCGACGTGGCTCTGTCGACAAGTTCGTGCCGATGACATGACGTCGAGAAGGTATGTTGCTGACGTCATGACGTCGGCATGGTTGAAAAATAGTCGACGCCGGTGGTCTCGATTGTACTAGTGTATATGCCTAGCTTTTATAATAAAAGTGTATAGTAGTTGCTATATGGATATGATAGAGTTTGAGGTGCTATATGCCTAGCTTTTATTACATGACACTGGGCCGACGCGTCTTAAGAGGAAAAGGCAAAGATTCGGTTAACTGCACGACCGAGTCGTGTGAGGTTGTTGTGTGTTGGTGTTTTTATTAAATGGTTTTTTGTGTGGTATATTTGGGTTTAAGTGGAGCTATATTTAGTGGTGATGGCGATTGTTTTATTACACTAAGTTTTTTGTGAAGAAGGGTGTAGAGAAAGGAAAGTTTAGTTGATGCAGTTATGGAGCTCCCTTATTACACTTAACTAATATCAATCATTAAAAAAAGGGTAAAAGTCAAAAATGATAAACAAGTTTTCTCATATGTACCAATATGATAAACATGGTCATTTATTTACCAATATGCTAAACCAAAGTTGAAATTATGTACAATAATGGGTAATTCTGCATATCTTCATCTCTTACATTTGCATCGTTAGTCCTTTATACTAACGACCGTTAGTTCAGTTAGCTAAGTCCAATTGCAAAGTGGCAATGTTAGTCCTTTACACTAACGGTCCGTTTGCAACATTAGTCCGAAAAAAAATTCTAAAATAAAAAAAATTTATTTGTCGAAAAACTTTTTTCCCGAAAAAAAATTTTTTTTGTCGAAAACTTTTTTTAGAAAAAAAATTTCTAAAAAAAAATTTTTTTGTCGAAAACTTTTTTTAGAAAAAAACATCGAAATTTTTTTTCTAAAAATAAATTTCTAAAAAAAATTTTTTTGTCGAACAACATTTTTTCCGAAAAAAAAATTTGGAAAATTTTTTTTCTATCAAAAAATTTCTAAAAAAAGTTTTTTTGTCGAAAATTTTTTTTTCCGAAAAAAATAATTCGAATTTTTTTTTTACAAAAAAAAAATTCTAAAATAGACAATTTTTTCTCAAAATTTTTTATAGAAATTATAAGCCACCGTCTTGACCTCATAGAAAAAAAGTTTTTCGACAAAAAAGCTTTTTTTTTATAATTTTTTTAGAAAATTTTTTAGAAAAAATTTTCCGTTTTAGAAATTTTTTTTCTAAAAAAGAATTTCAAATTATTTTTTTGGGAAAAAAAGTTTTTCGACAAAAAAAAATTTTTAGAAATATTTTTTTAGCAAAAAAAGTTTAGAAAATTTTTTTCTAAAAAATATTTTCGAATTTTTTTTCGGAAAAAATGTTTTTCGACAAAAAAACTTTTTTTAGAAATTTATTTTAGAAAAAATTTCGAATTTTTTTTGGGAAAAAAAGTTTTTCGACAAATAAAGTTATTTTAGAATTTTTTTTCGGTATAAAGGACTAACGCTGCAAACGACCGTTAGTGTTAAGGATTAACATTGCCACTTTGCAATTGGACTTAGGTAACCGAATTAACGGTCGTTAGTATAAAGGACTAACGATGCAAATGTAAGAGATGAAGATATGAAGAATTACCCATTATTGTACATAATTTCAACTTTGGTTTAGCATATTGGTAAATAAATGACCATGTTTATTATATTGGTACATATGAGAAAGCTTGTTTATCATTTTTTACTTTTACTCTTAAAAAAACAAAGAAGGAATAAAAGATTAATTACACATTTTTTTTTCCTAATATTTATCGCTGATTGTTTAGGTCGATCACACTATTTAATTACTCCTATTTATGTTATCTACTCAGTCTTTTCTTTCGTGTTTATGCAATGCATATAGGCTGTCATATCATCTTCACAAGTACAAAATTTTTTATTACTAGTTTATTACTGTAACATAAAACGAACATGCACCATTCATAAAGAGTTGGTTGTGCCTATTAGTATTTAAATACGACCCTATTAGTTCAATGATGGGTGGAAGATTGAATTTCCACGTTGGTCGATCTCTTTCCAAGGGCTATATTGTGCAATTTTAAAACACTAGCATTGAAAGTTTGTGAAATATGTTAAGTGAGAAAGTTGTGTGATTATTGGTTTAGATTTGTAGACAAAATTGATTTTGTAGTCGAATAGGAGGAAACATGCAAGGTGTCTTGAACAATTGTTTAATGAAATGCTGATTAAGATTTGTCTTTGTTTATCACTTTCCCTTTTCCTCCATGTGATGGAGTGACAAATCGTCTATCAAGTGGAAAAGTGAACCCTAAATCCTTCATCTTTACTTCATCGTCTTCAATAGTTTAAGCCGTGTGTTTCACAAATTTGAGTTTAAGATCTCGATCTCCCTTCCAAATAAATCTTATATCTCGAATTGATCTATTCGAGCAAACAATTATTATATATAATACAAAAATATTGATAAAGTGTGTGTGCTTGGGATGTATCGTACATACTGCATACACATTATGGACGATTTACGTGATTTATACGTGTATTTTCTTTTCGTTCGACCATACATAACTTATGACTTCTATTTCAGTTCAGACAAGAGTGAATTCTTTTTCAAAAGACATGTTCTTTTCTCTATTCTCAAGGCAATAACCAACAACCTTAAGCAACGAAAACTAACTTTATAACATAGGAAAAAGGTTGTATACTATAAAAACACTAAAGCAAAGAAACATTGCCAAGCTAAAACCACCTTTAAGTTTTCTTCCTTATTTATGACATCAAAACTTGTTGTATAAATGTCTTTCCCATGCAAGATGAGTAGACACCAACGTGAAATGCAATCTCACCTCCACCAAATCTAAAGTGACCATTTATAATAAAATATAATAACGGTGAAGTACAAAAAGTAATTTGTGTTGTATATACTAGTTTAATGTTTAAACTTTAACAAATATAAGGATTTAAAGTATGATTCACACTTGAGGATCATGATGAAATTATAAAGTTTTTTATATGGCCTAGCAACATGTGGCTGAATACGCTTAAATTTGCAAACTAATGCACAAATAAAATTGCAAAATACTTGTTTTTTAAAAATGAATTCAAACGAAAGGTTTAATGACGGTGGCCTTCATAATATTCACAGGACCAATCAATCATCTTAAGCGAGTAAGCAACCTCGCTGAGATTAAAATGAAAAATACAACCCCTGAAACGATTAAATGAAGTAAATTTTATAATATAAGGATAAAACATTTTTTCTTCATCATTCGTGATACCGTGTAAAAACTTTTCAATCTTTGGCACGTTTATGAATGTTAAAAAGGTTTTATAATACAGTCGTCTTACAAAATCATAATGCTATCAAGAAACCAATCAGGACAAAGATTAAAAAAAACCTCTCTTTTTGGCGAAAATGACGACTACGTTCTAATCCTAAACACGATTTTTTTTCCCGCTAATTTTAAACGTTTCTTGAATCCTAATTTGTATGTTAAACGTTCATGTTTGTGATTAGGCTTCGCTGAACTCATAAACACGTTTGTTTCTCAGATTGAGTTAGGGTTTAAACGTTTTAGGGTTTTTCATTATAGCGGCTTAGGGTTTCGTTATCATTCTTTGATCGGTAAGTGCTACTGTTATTATCGAACTGTTCGCGTGCTAATATTGTTACGTTTTCCCTGTGTTGCTTGTCGAACGTGTATTGGATTTAGGGTTTCTTAGGTTGACTGTTGTGTTGGAACATTTAACTGATATAGGGTTTGAGGGTAATTAGGGTTTGTTTTGGATGGTGTAAGCATGAAGCAAGGATTCTTGGGTTCAAGAGGGAGAGGGGGTGTAAGTAAGAAGGTTAAGAAAAAGCTGACGAATGCGAATGCTTCTGGTACTAACGAGCTTGTTACTGAGATAGAGGTAAATTGTGAATGCTTCGACATTGAAAAGTGACAAGCTTGTACGATTTATCCGTTTTTTTACGTTTTTTGTACGTTCTATCCATTTTTTGTACGTTTTATCTGTTTTTGTCAATTTTTTACGTTATTTTCGTTTTTTGTACGTTTTATCAGTTATTTTTTACGTTTTATCTGTTTTTTGTACGTTTTATCAGTTTTTTTACGTTATAACTGTTTTTTGTACGTTTTATCCATTTTTGACCATTTTGTAACGTTTTCTCCATTTTTCGTGCATTTTTATAAGTTTTATCCATTTTTGTACGTTTTACCAGTTTTTTTAACGTTTTATTTGTTTTTATGCGTTTTGTCAGTTTTCATACGTTTTACCAGTTTTTTGTACGTTTTATCAGCGTTATTTTGTACGTTTTATCTATTTTTGTACATATTATCCGTTTTTATCATTTTTTTTTATTTTTTTTATTTTTATTTTATTTTTTTTTTCTCTCCATTTTCTCCCTTTTTTAGTACAATTTTAGCAAATTTTTTTTGCACTTTATCCGTTCTTTGTACGTTTTATCATTTTTTTAAATGTTTTACCCGTTTTTCTCACATTTTATCCCTTTTTTTTACGTGTTTATCCTTTTCTTGTACGATTTAACCGTTTTTTTGTACGTTTTATCCCTTTTTTTTACGTTTTTATCTGTCTTTTGTACGTTTTATCTGTTTTTTACGATTTTATCTGTCTTCTTACGTTTTTATTATGTTTTAACCATTTTTTGTATGTTTTATCCATTTTTCTGCGTTTTATCCCTTTTTTTATGTTATAACCGTTTTTTGTACTTTTTATCCGTAAAAACCTTGTTTTTTACGTTTTTACGTAAAAAACGTACATTTTTTGTACGTTTTAACCGTACAAAAACAGATAAAATACAAAAAAAACTGATAAAAATTTACAAAAACCGGATAAAATTTTGTACGGTTTTATCAGTTTTTATAAAGTTTAATCCATTTTTGTATGGTTAAAACGTAAAAAAAAAGGTGAAAATACGGATAAAGATGTATAAAAAACGGTTTAAACGTAAAAAAATGGATAAAACGTACAAAAACGAATAAAGACGTAAAAAAATGCCAATAATTGGTTAAGGCGTGCAAAAAAACTGATAAAACGTACAAAAAAATGGATAAAACGTACAAAAACGGATAAAAACGTAAAAAAAACGGATAAAGCGTAAACAAAATGATAAAACGTACAAAAAACGGATAAAACGTAAAAAATGAACTGTTAAAACGTACAAAAAAAGAATAAAACGTGAAAAAGTGGATAAAATGTACAATAAACGGATAAAACGCACAAAAAACTGATAAAACGTACAAAAAACGGATTAAAACGTAAAAAACCGGCTAAAACATAAAAAAAGGATAAAACGTACAAAAAATAGATAATAACGTAAAAAAATGGATAAAACGTACAAAAAGCTGATAAAACGTACAAAAAATAGATAAAACGCAAAAATAACTGATAAAAACGTACGAAAATCGAAGAAAGAGTAAAAAAAGATAAAAACGGATAAAACGTAAAAAAAATGGATAAAACGTAAAAAAACCAATAAAACGTACAAAAAACAGATAAATCGTAAAAAAAACTGATAAAACGTAAAAAAAATGCATAAAACATGAAAAAACTGTTAAAAACATATAAAAAAGCGGATAAAACGTAAAAAACGTAAAAAACGGAAAAACTTACAAAAAACGGATGAAAACGTAAAAAGTGGACTAACGGTGCAAATACCATTAGTCCTGAAGGCCAACGGTGTAATTTTTTTCTATCTCGTTAAGAGATAACGGAGAAATAGTTTGCACCGTTATTCCTCATTGTAAACGAGAGATGTATGATGTTAAACGTTTGGCTAACGAAGGATGTAAGCTACCAATTGTTTCTGACAGGGATGTAAAATGTCAGAAATTGCAAACCACATGGATGTATAATATAACTGCTAAAAGAAGACCATATATCCAATTACGGAGTAATATTCAATTGATTTCTCTCTTTGTATTTATGATTTTAAGTATTATCTTAACCTAATCACCTAGACAATAGAACTTTAAATTTTTATATTAGTCTTTAACAAAACCCTTTTGATAAAGGTTTTGTTAATGAGAACTAACTATTTAAGTATTTAATGATGTTTTACTTAAATAAATTGGTAGTCAATTTTGATAGTCCTAATTATTATATGCTTGTGGTTTTAAAAGACCATTGTAAATCGTAATCTTCAACAGGATTGTATGCTAATATAAATAAACAGTTGTCTGTTTTTTGTTCTATACATTGCACCTGTTGCCCTTTGTTGCGGTCAATCTATTAGTTTAGAGAGGGTTTAAACAATAAAATATATTCTTTCTTTTTTCTTTTCTTTTTTCTTTCTTTTTTAAAATTTAATTATACTTCTAGAATTCCGTAATTCAATAGTATATAATGATTGATAACGCTAGAAATTAGAACCATATTTTAGAGAATGGGGTTTGGGAAAGAAAAATTTTAGTTCTAAACGTGGATATACATGTCTCAAACGGTATTTCGCAAACACAATGCTAGACCATGACTTAATTGGGCTACGTGGCCCATATACCTTGTTCCTTTAACTAATATAGGAATAGTAAAACTGGTTAGGACAGATGATTTCCATTTTCCGTTAGGACTAGTGGACTCTAACCAGGGATTGCACAAGGTGACAATTTTTGTCAAGGTTTAGGTTTGCGGGTCGGTACACCCTTAGTAAAACGAGTAATTTAGCTAATTATATCGAGAATATCATCCCTACTTAGAACAAATTTGATACGGGGATGCCATTCAGATAAGTTTGGTGTAGTTTCGGGTTGTGGGATCAGATTGGTCAGGGTTAAACTCCCACAATTTCACGTCGAAATTTAATCAACTTACAGTTTGGTTAATACGGTTTAAAATCACAAAGTATCACCTCGAAGTCTCGAACCTGAATCAATTACTTTTTTGTTTTCTTGGCCCAACAACATGGCAGGCCCAACAGCCCAACAACTTTCAGATGGCTAAAAGCCTAAAATAAAAGAAGAAACTTTACCTAAATATGAAGGAGATACATTATCCAAAAACACAAGAAAAAGTAGCAGTTCAAGCAAATGGCTTAAAGCGGTAAAAAAAATTGGATTGTGTATACAACGAATTTTTAAAGTAAAAGTTGAAAAGATTCAGATATGCTGTAAAAATTACTCCTCAATCAAGTTAAGCTAAATCATCCCTAACTAAATCAATTTGTAAATTGTGTTTAACTAACAAATTCGACCCCAATTTAGTTTGGGTAAAACGGACACCCCTAGTTGAATCATGTAATCCATTTATCAAACCACGTCAAATAAGTTGATAGGTCGAACTGGTGACACAGTTAATATATTCATAGGTGATAATCTTTAATTCTAACTTCACAAAGAGTTCGGCGACGATCCGCCGCGTTGCGGCGGGGCGTTGTTTTATTTCGTTGATTATCGTTTTTTTTACCCCGAAAAAGGACTCCTTTTGCAAAGAGTCGCCGATGGCAGGGGTATTTTTTGCCAATTGTCGAAACATTTTTTTTTTTTTGGAAAAAGGACTATTTTTGCAAAGAGTCGTCAGTGTCAGGGGTAATTTTTGCCAATTTTCGAAACATTTTTTTGGAAAAAGGACTTTTTTTGCAAAGAGTCGTCAATTTCAGGGGTATTTTTTGCCAATTTTCGAAAGCTGATTTAAAAAAAAAAAAAAAAAAGTGGGCCGGTTACTGTAGCAGTTAGTGGGCCGGAGGTACTGTAGCATCAACGACGTCGTATTAAATGCCTTATAATATATATAGTAATTTCACAAAGAAAAAGATTAAAAAGTTTACTATTATGAACGGGCTTTGCGTTCAAAGGATGGTTCAATCATATCTGTTATGAATTATCGGTACGTATCCACTTTAAACAAACCGTATTATTATTATGGGTCAATTACATCTATATCCTTACTAAAGTTGAATATTACATGAATATCATTCTCACTTTTGTAATTACGTCAATATCCTTCTCAAACTTTTGTAATTACATCAATATCTTTCTCTAACTTTTAAATTCTCGTATATATTCTAAAATCAACATGTTCTTTTATCACTCGAGGCTAAAAAGTATATATAAACAAATAAATAAATATGAACAATATGTTGTTTCATATATATATATATATATATATATATCAAAACTTTTATATATATATATATATATATATATATATATATATTCATATATATATATATATATATATATATCAAAACTTTTGTAATTACGTCATGTTATTTCATCAATCAAGGCCAAAAATATATATGAACAATATAATTATGATGAATATCAAAGATAAATAAGAGATAAATAATAGCTTTTGAATTTAAAAGATAAATAAGAGATAAATATTAGCTTTTGAATTTAAAACCAATATAATTATAATTTAATTGATCATTGGATATATATGAGAATTTAAAAATTCGAGAAAGATATTGATGATGTAATTATAAAAGTGAGAAGGATATTTATGTAAATGAAAAAGATATTTATATAATATTGAACTTTAATAGGGATATAAATGTAATTCTCCCTATTATTATTTTTTTTAATCCAAAATAAGAAAGTAATTACACTACCATTCTTTTGTAGGTAATGATGTGATATGCATATTTCAAAAACAGCGTAATTTCCAAAATATATGCAAAACGATTGTTATCACGATTAACCATCATTGCATGAACACAAAGCACAACCATGCATCATGCATGTGTTCTCTCTTGTATAAGATACACGTTGTGAGTCCAAGTTTCTATGTGTACCTTATCGAAGTATGCAGCAATCATTTTCGACCACAATTCCACAAAGCCTTGTTAATTTTCATAAACATTTTACTTCGTAAGAGATATAGTAACCAACCTTTGGACATATGAATCACAAAATTAGCTATTTTTTATTGTACAACACAAAATATCTACACCACCAACTTAATGTGCTAAAACCCAAACAACGGTGAAAGAAGTCTTCAAGCACTCATTGATAATTAACAGAATCATAAACTAGAATCTATGATCACCTCCTTAACCAAAACTTCTAAATATAAAATAGTACGTCCATGCAAACTTAAATCAGAATATAACATCTAAACAAATAAACTTCAATATCTTGCAATTCTCTCCTCGATCAGAAGTCACAGTGCGAGCTATATCCTGTCAATTTGTCAGAAGAAAAACACAGTGTACGTGAGCCAAGTGCCCAAGTAGATATTTGATTATAAGGTATCCTATCACGTCATCGTAAGAAAAACACAGTGTGGGCCAATTGCCCAAGAAGATCTTTGATTATAAGGTATCCTATCACGTCATCAGTAGAAAAACACAGTGTGAGCCAAGTGCCCAAGAAGATCTTTGATTATAAGGTATCCTATCACATAATCGGAAGAAGAACACAGTGTGAGCCATGATTATAAGGTATCCTATCACATCATCGGAAGAAGAACACAGTGTGAGCCATGTTCCAAAGAAGATCTCTGATTAAAAGGTTGTATCCAAATACGCAATCTTATAAAAATGCTTTTATGCTCACATCATTTCCAAAAAAAAAAAAACATTATTTTTGACATATCCCGTCTGCTAAATCAACATAGAGTAACCACACGCGCGAGTATAAGGTTGAAGCAATGGGTGGTTTAGTTAATGTATATTGAGTACCCTACGAATTTATTTTCGTAAATGCATATGCATGATGCCGGAATCCTATCATACTATTTGGGTGACAAACTGGATAAGCACCTCTAATTGTATCGAGAATCCGAAGTTGTCTATGGCACTACTAACATGTTGAAGTAAAACCTTGCGGGTAGGCCCCACTTCTAAACTTCGTCCTTCGGATGGGATTCTTCGGTCTCCGTTCACTCCTACACACAAGAAGAACACGCGTTAGGCTCGCCCCGGGTTTTATCCCAGGACCAACCTCCGGCGTGAGGATGAGTATTGGATAATATGAATAGTAATGTGAGAGTAACAGTAGTAGGTGTAAAAGTCGGTGCATATTGTGAATGAGATGTGGGTATTTATACTACCCACATCTACTGTACCTGTTTACCTTGGAACTTGTGCGTTGACCTATGTCTGACTTAGCAGGTAGGTTTCAGGACACGTGGTAGACATAATCCCGTAATATCTGGGATGTCGGCGGGTGATGGGACTACTTACTGTAGGAGGTGGCGGACGTTCCGGCTGTGCGTCCGAAGGTTAGATACCAGTCCGGACTAACCGTGGCGTCCGGACACCGAAGCATGATCCGGACGAAGTATGGCGTCCGGACACATACACCAACATGTCCCCCCCAGTATTGTAGCATCGGTTGGAGACCGATGGTGTAATACTTTAACACTATCTTCTCGCGCAAAATCATCCGGGCACATACACCAACATGTCCCCCCTCAGTATTGTAGCATCGGCCCCTAGTCGATGGTGCGATACTTAACCAACTTTGGTCCTTCCGTGTTTTAAAGGCGATCAGTTGTCCTTTTTGTGTATCCGGGTCATGGGTGTTGGTTCGGGTAAGAGGATTAGCCTGTTAGTTTCTAGTGGGCTGCGTGGAACCCAGGCCCATGGGCCGAATATAAAAATATTTTAGTGTATGTTAGACAGCTGTCTGCCACGCGTATCCTTTGCACCAGAGATCTAACATCCCAGAGTTTGCCACGTTAGCGACTGACAGGTTGATTCGACGTTTCGCTTCTTTCCAGGTCTGCCCTATATATACCGCTTATCGCTTCCTCATTCTTTTTACTTTTTACTGTGTGTATCTATCTTGCTTTCGGGAGATTTCAACTTGCATCTCCGATTGTTCTTGTGAGGTGCGTTTTGTTTTCTTAGCTTTGTAATATATATTCCTCGGCATTCCTTTACTGACAACCGCAGGGATGAGTACTTCAAATAATCCCCCTTTAGGCAATATGTCTGGGCCTTCCGCCGATAGGATTATCCCTAAATGCGATATGCATATTCATACTTCTAGAATGACGCAAGGAGACCTAGATAGGGTGGTAGGGGAGTTTGGGATTCCGGCGGATCTGCGTCCCACGCTTCCGCCGGATGGTATGACGATGGATAGATTGCCGGTTGATAAAATAGGTGTTTACGTTCAGCAGTTGAGAACCGGAGGTGTACGAATTCCGTTTTCGAATTTCTTGCTAGCGGTAATAGAGTATTTCCGAGTACACATCTCTCAAATTTTACCGATAGGTTTGAATAGGGTGACCATGTTTGAGATCCGGTGCTATAGTTTGAATGTACAACTGACCGTTCCATTGTTCCGGGTTTTCTATAGACTCTGCAAGCAAGGGCATTGGTTTTCATTTGAGAACCGGACGGGTCGGAGGTCTAAAAAATGTTTTAAGGAGGTGCTTAGTGGGCTGAAGAACTGGAAAAATCATTTTTTCCTGATAGACCGGAGAGCTATTCCGAATGCCATGCCTTGGAGACATAGAGATTCTAAGATTACGGATGACTTCCCTGAGACTTATTCTGAAAGAGATGCCAGACGGGTTGCTGCAAAAGTTATTCCCCTTAGGCAACCCTCTGTCGGCCTTTTGTGGATGACCGGTTTATCTAAAGTTTCTGAGTATCCCGGGTATGAGCTTGTTATAAAGGATGCCGAGGGCAAGGGTAATACCACATTATATATATAAAAGAAAATTTTTATATAACCTGCCATCTTGCATTTGATCTTTACCTTCCTTCCTCTCTTGTTTCTTGTAGTGCTAACAATGACTGAATATCTGGAACTTTCGATCGAGATTACGACAGAAGTTAGTAAGGGTGGGCTTCTACCGGAAGGTAGTGAAAGGGTGGATAGGACAGCGGCTCCGTTGGTACCGGGGACTTCCGTTCCTGAAAAGACTTCTCATCAAAAGACCGTTGAGAGGGTGGACCCTGGTGTTTTGGCCGCTAGGCAGGAGAATGAGAGGAAAAAGAGTGTGGTGGAGCAGGCAGGGTCGAAGAGGAGTGCCGAAGAATCTTCTGCTGCGGAGAAGAAGAGGAAGAGACCAAGGAAACAGTCTGGGAGCAACGCGGGTGAGGGTGCTTCAACTGGGAATGTTTCTAAGGTCACTCCTGGAGAGGTTATCGTACAGGGTGTGATTCATGTTGACGAAGTGGTGGATGGTGAAGGAGGTGCCGCGAATCAAGAGGGGGGGAATGATGAGACTGGTAATGGTCAGCAGCCTCCGGACGAGAGACAACCGACCGAGGAGAGCCACCCGCAGCATCAAACGCCTCCGGATCATGGTAAGGAATACTTGTCTGTTAGGTCTTTCGCGTCTTCTTTTTCTTCTCTTTTTTTTATTATATATACATATTTCGTGTAGATCTGTCCGCGCACCCTGAGGATTCTTCTCCTGTATCCGAAGATCATTCATTGGCGAGAGGTATACGAGTTTTTCTTTATGGTTCTTTTGATTATTATTATTATATATATATTTTTTTTAAGTTGAAGTTAATCAAACGCAGATGAGGGCTCTTCCGGGAGGGAATTGTTTGTCCCGGCATGGTCTTTGACCAAGGACGTCCGGTTAAATTCTTACAGAGCATGTCAAGAGATGCTGTCACATCTTGCGACTCCGGCTGAGCAGGCCGCACTGGAGGAGTTAACTACCAGCCGGCTGATTCGTTGCTCGTATGTTCAGTCCGCGAATGGGATTGTGACGCAAGCGGAAGTGTTGCGCCGTTTTACTGGGATGATCACGCGAGTAAGGGAGTTGGAGCACGGCCAACAGGTTGCTGAGCAAGGGAGAATAGCTATGATTGGGAAGTACGATCGTGCTATGGGAGAGGTTGAAGCGTTGCAGAAGCAAATGGCGACTGAGCGGGAAGCCACATTGACGCGGGAGGAAGGATTTTCTGACCAGCTGGCCGATATGCAGAAGGAGAGGGATGACTGGAGGAAAGTGGCCGGAGGTCAGGCGGACAGGATTAGGGAGTTGGAGCGGGAGTTGAAAGAGTCGAATCAGGCTGTGAAGCAGTTGGAGGAGCAAAAGGCGGAGTTGGCGGAAGAAGTCAGTGTATCGGAGTCGATTCGGCATAACACTGTGAAAGAGTTAATTCCTGCGGCTTGCCGAAGGCTATTTGAGAGTCATGAGTACAAGAAGAGCATGGGGAAAGTTTATGGCTTGTCTTATTCTGCTGGGTTTTTGGACGGCCTTCGATATGAGCGAAAGGAAGAGGATGTCGCAAAGTTTTTGCCTCGGTTTAAGAAACTTAATGTGGAGGCGCCAAATATTTGGAAAACCGAGTACAACAAACTATTTGAGGCTCAATACCCTTACATTAAGAAGCTCGCGGATTCCGCTCGCCTTCCATTAGGTGACCTCATGAACCTCTTTCCTGATCTCCCACCTTCAAAGCCGAGTACCGTTGGAGCGTTAGCGACTCAAACCACTGGAAGTTCGTCCGGAGTGAAGGATGTTCCCGGCGGGGGCCCTTGATATTTTTTTTTTGCTGCTTATCTTAGATAAATGTAATATGAACAATATGTTTAGCTTAAATATTTGTAGTGTACTATTTGCAACCGATGTCATTTTTTGCATCCTCCGATGAATGAACATAGCTATGCGTTTGTTGTCTCTTTCGCAAGAATGTAATCTTTAGTCGTTTGCACCGTTGTTATGGATTGACCGAACGTTATGAAATCAGAGTGGATATATATTTTGTTTGTTATTTCGTATAACTGCTTGATATATTGGTCGGAGTGATTTCACGATCCACTCACGAGGGAGGGAGTGTTTTCCACGATCCGATGAAATTATAATCCGGAGTGATTTCACGATCCACTCACGAGGGAGGGAGTGTTTTCCACAATCCGATGAACTTGATATCCGGAGTGATTTCACGATCCACTCACGAGGGAGGGAGTGTTTTTCCACAATCCGATGAAATTATAATCCGGAGTGATTTCACGATCCACTCACGAGGGAGGGAGTGTTTTCCACAATCCGATGAAATTGATATCCGGAGTGATTTCACGATCCACTCACGAGGGAGGGAGTGTTTTCCACGATCCGATGAAATTATAATCCGGAGTGATTTCACGATCCACTCACGAGGGAGGGAGTGTTTTCCACAATCCGATGAAATTGATATCCGGAGTGATTTCACGATCCACTCACGAGGGAGGGAGTGTTTTCCACGATCCGATGAAATTATAATCCGGAGTGATTTCACGATCCACTCACGAGGGAGGGAGTGTTTTCCACGATCCGATGAAATTATAATCCGGAGTGATTTCACGATCCACTCACGAGGGAGGGAGTGTTTTCCACAATCCGATGAAATTGATATCCGGAGTGATTTCACGATCCACTCACGAGGGAGGGAGTGTTTTCCACAATCCGATGAAATTATAATCCGGAGTGATTTCACGATCCACTCACGAGGGAGGGAGTGTTTTCCACAATCCGATGAAATTATAATCCGGAGTGATTTCACGATCCACTCACGAGGGAGGGAGTGTTTTCCACAATCCGATGAATTTATCGTCACATCATTAGAGCATCACACAATTTTATATCGGAAAGTTGTTCTTATTTATTGAAATACTATATATGGCGTACCGATTTTATAAGAAACAATTTCGTAGATTCATTGCATTCCATGTCCGAGGTACCTCTCGGCCTTCCATCGTGTGGAGTTTGTACGAGCCGTTATCATAGCCCTCGACGACCCGGTATGGGCCTTCCCAATTAGGTCCCAACTTTCCTTGGTTTTCGACTCGGCTAGCCTCATTTCTTCGATAAACAAAATCTCCTACTCTGAAAGACACTGGACGGACCCTTTGGTTGTAGTATTGTTCGACTTTGGTCTTATACTTGGCCTCTAGGATAGCCGCCATCTCTCGTCTTTCTTGTAACAAATCAAGGTTCAGACGCTGCTGCTCTTCATTGTCTTCCGGGTTGTAGAGCATGGTGCGGTGCGTGGGCATTCCAATTTCGGCCGGAATAACTGCCTCGCTGCCGTATGTGAGGCTGAAGGGGGTTTCACCGTTACTTGTTTTTAGCGAAGTTCGGAAAGCCCATAGAACGTTTGGTAACTCATCTACCCATCCGGCTCTTTCTCTCCCGAGGCGGGTTTTTATACCGTGCATGAGACTTTTGTTGGCCCTTTCTACTAGTCCATTTGCTTGAGCATGAGCTACCGCTGTGTTGATTTGCTTGATTTTTAACTTCTCACACCAGCTTTTGAACGGGTCCTTGACGAAATTTGTTCCGTTGTCCGTGACTATAATGCCTGGGAGTCCGAACCTACAAATGATATTTTCCCATACAAACTTCTTTACGTCTTTACCGGTGGTTCTAGCGAGAGGCTTTGCCTCTATCCACTTTGTGAAGTAGTCGACAGCAACAATGACGAACTTTACTTTCCCTGGGGCCTCCGGTAGGGGACCCAGCACATCCATTCCCCATTGGTAAAAGGGCCACGGTGCCATGATAGATGTCATGATGGTTTTGGGTAGCTTCGGTACCGGAGCGTGGATTTGACAGGAATCGCATTTGTTGATCTCCTCCCGGGCGTCTCTGTGCATGGTTGGCCAGTAATATCCCTGCCGCATTAGCTTGGCTACTACCGACCTTGGACCGGGGTGCATCCCACATGCCCCTTCGTGTACCTCTCGGATGACATAGTTCGCTTGGAGAGGACCGACGCATCTTAGCATCGGGCTGAGGTATGATTTTTTGAACAACACATCTCCTTCCATCGTATATTGAGGGACTTTCATTCGCAGCGCCCTTGCTTCATTGGGGTCATTGGGCCATACCCCTTCCTTCAGACACCGGATGATCGGTGTCATCCAGTTATCCTCTTCTTCTTCTACAATTGCTCCGACCTGTTTCTCCTCGGTTGATGGCTTTTCCAACACTTCGACCAAAATTTCTTTGGTCAAATGATTGAAAGCTACCGAGGCCAGTTTGCTCAAAACATCAGCCTTTTGGTTCTGTGCCCTCGGTATGTTACAGATTTTGAACCTTTTGAAACCGCCGATGTATTCTTTCGCCTTCGCCAGGTATCGGATCATACTTTCCTTGGTCGCCACAAAATTCCCATTAATCTGACTTGCTACCAGTTTTGAGTCCACTCGGACCTCTAAGTATTTAACCATCATCTTTTTGGCGAGCCGTAGACCGGCGAGGAGTGCCTCATACTCCGCTTCGTTGTTGGTACTTTTGAAGTTTAAGCGTTAGAGCGTAAGTGTGTTCGGTTTTACAGGGTCCGATCAATACGAGGCCCGCTCCGGAGCCTTTACTGCTTGATGCACCGTCTGTGTAGAGTATCCAGTTTTCCGAATTGGAGATGTCGTTGACTCCTTTTTCCTGTTTTTCCGGACGTGACTCTTCCGGTCCGACCGGAATTTCCGATATGAAGTCTGCAAGGACTTGTCCCTTTACGGCGTTCCTTGGTATGTAGGTGACGTTGTAAGCTCCTAACTCTATGGAAAATTTTGTCAATCTTCCGGAAGCCTCAGGCTTACTTAGAACTTGCTTTATCGGTTGATCCGTTATTACCCGGATGGGATGGGCCTCAAAATATCTTCGCAATCTTCTTGACATGTGTATCAGTGACAGAGCCAGCTTTTCGACCGGAGAATAGTTCTTTTCAGCTTCTTGTAAGGTTCGGCTTACGTAGTGAATTGGCGATTGCTTCCCATCTCTCTCGGTTAGCAGGACCGCGCTGATTGCCTCCTTTGCCGTTGATAGGTACACATATAAGGTCTCTTTTGTTTTAGGGGTTGACAGGGATGGGAGGTCTAAGATGAGCTTCTTGAGCGACTGGAATGCCTCCTCAGCCTTATCGGTCCACCTATATTCGTCCTTGTTTTCTTTGGTAATGTTTTTTAGAGTTTCAAAGAATGGAAGAGATCTCTCGGCTGATTTCGCCAGAAATCTGTTTAGGGCGGCCAGTTTGCCACTCAGGCTCTGCATTTCTTTCAAAGTCGAAGGGGATTTCATTTGCGCAATGATTTTTGTTTTACTTGGGTTTACTCGAATACCCTCGGAGGTTACCATGTAGCCTAGAAATTTTCCTTCCTCCACACCGAAGAAGCATTTCTTTGGATTTAACTTCATGTTAATTTTTCGCAGGTTGTAAAAGGTTTCAGCGATATCCGCCAGCATTTCCTTTTCTCCTTTGCTTTTGATCACCATATCTTCGACATAGGCTTCCAGGTTCCTACCAATCTGATTTCGAAAGGCCGAATCGACGAGACGTTGGTAAGTAGCTCCGGCATTCTTTAAGCCGAATGGCATTTTGGTATAGCAGTACGTTCCTTGTTCAGTATAAAACGCCGTCTTTTCCTCATCTTCTTCGGCCATTTAGACTTGGTGATAACCTTTATAAGCGTCTAGAAAGCATTTGTACCTGAATCCCATTACTGACTCGATTTTCCAATCAATCTCCGGGAGCGGATAGTAATCCTTCGGACATGAGGAGTTTAAGTTTTTGAAATCAATGCACATTCACCAATTTCCATCGCTCTTTTTCACCAGTACCGGGTTGGAGATCCACGTGGGATAGCGAACTGGCCGAACGATTCCCGCTTTCAGCCATTCATCCACCTCCTTTAGTACCACTTGATTCTTTTCCTCGGATAAGTTACGCTTCTTCTGAGCTATCGGTGTATCGTTAATGTTGACATTCAGGTGGTGCTTGATCAGTCTTCGTGGAACACCGGTCATGTCCGAGGGTTGCCATGCGAATACGTCCTTGTTCTTCCTCAATAGCTCGATTAGGTGTTTACGGCACTCTTTCGAAAACTATGTTCCTATGGTGACTAGCTGTTCCGGATATGCCGGGTTCACTAGGATCTCCTCAGTCCTGCCCACTTCTGATTTGGCCACGTTCGTCTCTTGAGGTACTTCCATTGTTTGTTTCTTTTCCAGTCGCCTGCATTCTAGCACCATAGCCGATCGTGCGACCAATGTCGCCACACCTGTCGGTGTGGGGAACTTAACCATCGAATGGATTGTCGATGGGATTGCCCTTAATTCCTTAAGGCCGATTCGGCCTAGTATCACATTGTAGGGAGATGGGGACTGTATTACACAAAATTTCATAGTTGTTTTTCGTAACATGCCACGGTTGCCGAAACACACATCCAATTCGATTTTGCCCAACGGCCTGCTAGTTTCCCCGGAGAACCCCACTAGAGAGGTGCTCGTCTCCTTGAGCCTTTCCCTTATGTCTAAACTGAGGTTGCTGAAACAATGCTCATACATTACGTTCACAGAGGACCCTTCGTCAATGTATATTCTTCGGACTAAATACCCCTCTATATCACCTTCGACTATGAGCGGTTCTTCCGACAGGTCGCCGGTCGCCACCGGAGGGAAAATTATCGGGACGTTCATCCATTCCTCGTCCTGTCCCCCATGCTTTCTCTTTTTATTCTCTGATTGGCTTCTTATCATGCCGATCACTTCGGATTTTTCGAGGTGTTTCGGTTCTTTCGGTCGTCGGTTCTGGTTGTTATTGTTTGTTTCGATCCTTCCGTCTCCGAAGCGAAGAGGAGTGAAGGAAGGACCAGCCATGTCAATGCTCTAGCAGATTGAATAGCGGGTCCCACGGATGGCGCCAATTTGTTGAAGTAAAACCTTGCGGGTAGGCCCCACTTCTAAACTTCGTCCTTCGGATGGGATTCTTCGGTCTCCGTTCACTCCTACACACAAGAAGAACACGCGTTAGGCTCGCCCCGGGTTTTATCCCAGGACCAACCTCCGGCGTGAGGATGAGTATTGGATAATATGAATAGTAATGTGAGAGTAACAGTAGTAGGTGTAAAAGTCGGTGCATATTGTGAATGAGATGTGGGTATTTATACTACCCACATCTACTGTACCTGTTTACCTTGGAACTTGTGCGTTGACCTATGTCTGACTTAGCAGGTAGGTGTCAGGACACGTGGTAGACATAATCCCGTAATATCTGGGATGTCGGCGGGTGATGGGACTACTTACTGTAGGAGGTGGCGGACGTTCCGGCTGTGCGTCCGAAGGTTAGATACCAGTCCGGACTAACCGTGGCGTCCGGACACCGAAGCATGATCCGGACGAAGTATGGCGTCCGGACACATACACCAACACACTACTAACATATAACTGCATCACAAAAATATCATAAACTAAGTGCCCCTTTATGCTTCCGAGATAGGAAAGAAAAAAGACTGTATATCCACACGAGCATAACCAAGCAAAGTGGAGATGGCATTGACTGATCACGCGATGTCATGCCGTTGATGCCACGATGTCTTTGGTACCTCCGTACCTTCAGGTTGATGATAGAATTGAAGTTATTTGTGAGTTGGTATTATGGTATATGATATATAAAGATGTTGCCTAGCTAATGTTGCCAGTGCTACTCTGATGTTCATGGGACTAAATTAAGTGTTTCTTTAGAATTGTGGCTTTCACTTTTCATTATGATGATTAATGTTCGTTGCAAGTATAGTTTCCTAAACTTTGGCAGTGACAAGTTATTCTAGTATTTTGTTAAAACAATGTCAAACATAATGATTGTTAAATTAGACATTTAAATTTTCGGGCTTGTTAACTTTTGAATGTTGGCATTGTACGTTTTGATCAAATATTAATATGAATAACATGATGAATCTTGCAAACAAAAATCAAATAGAAAGTCGATCAAAATTTCCACATATTTGTCTCTTTTGATGGATGAATACAGATTCTTTGGGAAATGGGAATGAGTAATGACGAAGACGACTGAAGACCAATTGTACTAGTGTGTGTGTATAGAAAATATAAGGAGACAATATTCTCACTTTTCAAAGATTTAATAAACCTGCTTTTTATGCATTAATTGTTTAATGGAGTTGAAAATGGCCGGCAATCTTGGGAAATTCAGTCAATAGTTTCCACTTTTATTATTCAAAAACGTTAAAAGTGGGGTTTGATCCAATGTTTTGGGAATTTTAATGAATGTTTAGCTGTAAAATACTAAGGTGAAGTACTCTTTTACTTCAAACTAAACAATTGTCAGGTTCAAGAGTTCGTATTTCAAACTCCCTAAAGAGATGTTTGTAAAAGTCGTAAGTTGACTTTCTTTTTGACTCTTGAATTAACATAAGGGACGTTTGCTTTTGACACAAGTTATCTCTTATTGATTCTTTAGTTAAGTAGTTTAAAAGTTAGCTGATTGTGATGGGAGTGTATCAGATAAGCATAGATTTTTGCTTGAAATGTGTACAATCCAAAGAATATAAAAAATCGACATTGATAATCATGCAATATATGATAAAATCAACAATCGGAGAACTTTTCTTACGGCTATCACTCATATATTTTTCAGAGAGACTTTATTTTTGAACAGTAATTCGGAGAGACTTAAAATGATAGTATAAATACCATTCAGGCTAATCGTAACAACGACCTTACCCAAGGTCGGTCTATTGGTTCGATCAGCCCGACGACCTTTGCAAATGCAAGGGTTTTGTGTGGTCCTCTTTACCTTTTGTGTGTGCAAGTTTTTTTTAATTAATATTTGTGGGGTATATATGTTTTTGGTTTTTACAGAGGTTTTATTACGGGCTTAGGGACGTGTATATGCTCTTAGAAAGAGAAACTTATGTGGCGCTGAGGTTGCAGGGGTGACTCCGAAACTTGAGGTCGTCATTACTATTAACCTTAGATTTAGACTGTGCTAGAATGCGTCCATGTATCAATAACTACTAGACAAATACCTGTGCAAAGCGACAATGTATAGCGGCAAATATTACAATTATGAATTTGTTGTTTTTGTGTGGCCCTTGATGCAACATTTATGGGTTTAATTTTTAGTTATTGCGAGAGAAAAAATGTATGAACTATAACCGAAAAATGATAAAAGTTTAAAGATTAATCAGTATTTAAATTGACACTTTAGATATAACACATTATGTTTTTAAGTTTGAAAAAAAATATTCATGCGTTATTGATACATATCCCTTGGTTTATTCTAGAAGGAAGAACTGGCTCAACAACTCAGCTGAAAAGGATCAATTTAATTCAGTTTTTAATTATTTGTTTGACCCATTCTCTGGAGGGAAAACAGAAGGAGTGGATAAGCAGTTTTCAAGCATATTTTTAGGACCAGTTAATTAACCGTGTTTTGCAAAGTAGATTAGCAGGCTGTCATTTTCGTTTGTTTATTGTTTTGTATTTTTTTAATTTCCAGACTTAGTTCTATAATTGGAGACTGAGCCCTACTCGAATCGGGCCTTATCCCTTTCAATTTCAGTATATTTTGCCTGCTATTTTCTTAGAATCTATCATTGGTTCCATTGCCGGGAAACGAAATGGTACCTTCAACCCGGAGTTCGACCGACCCAGACCCTCTTACAGCCATCGCAGCCCAATTAGCAGCCATTGCTTCCCGAATGGACTCCTTCGAAGTATTGAAGGAAGAAGTAGCTGCCTTAAAGAAACAATCACCCAATAACAGCCGTTCTAAAGGTGGTTCGGGGCGCGGTGATGAAGGAGAGAGTTCATGGCGAAACCAAAACCCCTACCGCCCATTCCAAAAAATTAACTTTCCTGCCTATGATGGAGGAGACCCACGCGGGTGGATTCTTAAAGCGAAAATGAATTTTCGTTATTATCAGATTCCGGATGAAGAGAAAGTGGACGTGGCCTCTATGCATTTGGAAGAAGATGCTTTAGATCTGTTCTCATGGCTATCAGAAGATCAAACGATTACCGTCTGGGAATTCGCCAAAATTCGGACGAGTACCTCTGTAGCATTAATCAAAATGGATCTGTACAGGAATACCGACAGGAATTCGCCAAGAGGTCGGCTGGAGTTTCAAACTTGCCGGAAAATTGCTTATTAGGGGTGTTTCTGAATGGCCTGAAAAAGGAGCTTAAAGCTGATATACGTATACAAAAACCACACACTGTGTACAACGCAACCAGTCTAGCCCTAGAATATGAATCCAAGTTAGGTGTCAATAGGCCTAGTAAAAAGGCCACATGGAGTGCAAGCCCAAAGCCCAATTCTGATATCAAAACAGCAGCCCAATCCAACACCCATACATCCACCACCCAACGTCGCTTTTTGAAAGGTGATGAGTGTTACCGATGCGGAGAGAAATTTGGACCAGGCCATCATTGCAAAACCGGAACATTCAAACTCTTGAAAGCTTCTGATGAATCAGATGACCCAATCAATACCAATAAGGAAGAAGAATCGGTTGAATCGGAGGATTTCGCAGAGATAAGTTTGCATGCGATTTTTGGTAAATCCAATGTCACCACAATGAAATTACAGGGGGTTTTAGGAACAACCGAGGTATTGATTTTAGTGGACGGTGGCTTCACTCACAATTTTATATCGGATACCTTGGTTCGAGAGTTAAAGATGGTGACCCAATTCGTTACCCCATTTGGCGTTTAGATCGGTAATGGTGACATCATCAGGTGCAATCAGCTTTGCAAGGATGTATCTGTGAAATTGCCTGACCTAACTATTGTTCAAGATTTCTACTTGTTCACGATTGGAGGAGCAGACCTAGTTCTTGGTATCCAGTGGCTATCTACCCTTAACACCGTTCAGGCAAACTGGAATGAGATGTTCATGATCATCACCATCGATGGCAAGAAATATAAGTTACAAGGTATCTCCTCTGGCCCGCAAAAATCAGCCACTTTTCAGCATTTGGCCATTGATATAGATACCCCGTTATTTATCCCTGACCCATTACAACCTTTAATCCATAAATACCAAGAAGTTTTCACTGAACCAAATAAACTGCCACCCTTCCGTGACACTTCTCACTTTATTCCCCTATTACCTAACTCTACCCCCCAAATATCCGACCTTATTGATGCCCGTATTCCCAAAAGACCAAGATAGAGAAGCAAGTAGATCAACTATTAACAGCTGGGTTCATGCAACATAGCACTAGTCCTTTTTCAAGCCCGGTTTTGCTGGTTAAAAAGAAAGACGATACTTGGCGAATGTGCGTGGACTATCGTGCTTTAAACAAAATTACTGTCACTGACAAGTACCCAATTCTCAATATTGATGAGCTTTTAGATGAGTTGTACGGTGCAACGATTTTTTCTAAACTTGACCTAAGGTCGAGGTATTATCAAATCAGGGTGAACCCATCGGACGTGCCAAAAACAGCATTCAGAACCCATTCGGGCCATTATGAGTTCAAGGTCATGCCATTCGGTCTAACTAATGCCCCGTCAACCTTTCAATCGGTAATGAATGATTTATTTAGACCTCACTTGCGGCGTTTTATTCTGGTGTTTTTTGATGATATATTAATTTATAGTCATAACATGGAGCAACATATTGATCATTTAGAACAGGCTCTTGCACTCCTCCATAATCATCAATTTTTTGCCAAGTTGCCTAAATGGTGCTTTGGTCAATCCCAAGTGGTATTTTTGGGCCATGTCATTAATTCTGCAGGTGTACATGTGGAACAAGACAAAATTTCAATAATTCAATCTTGGTCCATTCCTACTACAGTGAAGGAAGTACGCAGATTTCTGGGGCTCACGGGGTACTATAGACGTTTCATCTATAACTATGGGTTGATAGCTCGTCTCCTTACAGCTCTCAATAAGAAAGACGGTTTCAGTTGGTCCACCGAAGCTTTAACAGCTTTTCAGCAGTTGAAACAAGCTTTAATGTCAGCCCTAGTCCTTCGTTTACCTGATTTCTCCAAAGATTTTACTGTGGAATGTGATGCCTCCTCAGACGGGGTGGGCGCTATACTTTCTCAAGAAGATCATCCAGTCGCCTATTTTAGTATGGGGTTTTCAACTTCAAACCGTTTTAAATCTTCTTATGATCGCGAATTACTCACATTGGTGCTCACGGTTCAAAAATGGAGTCGTTATTTACTGGGCCGCCACTTCTTTATCTGTACGGATCACTATACTCTGAAGTTTTTATTGGAGCAAAGAATTACTACTACTGAACAACAACGACTCCTACTTAAACTCATGCCATATGATTTCTCCATAACTCACCGTGCAGGCAAGGAAAACAAAGGAGCCGATGCATTGTCACGTCAGCCTTATTCAGGTGAGTTACTTACACTGTCAGTACCCTACAGTTCTGAAGTGGTCAATATTAAAGTTTGTCTGCTTTCGGACCCCTACACCATCAATATAATCAGCCAATTAAAAGTTGATCCCACTTCAGTTCCGGATTTCTCTTTAGTGGGTCAACTACTTTTTTACAAAAAGCGCATGGTGATCCCTGATACTGATGATATTCGGCAAAAATTATTACATGAGGCACATGCAACTCCTGTTGGGGGCTATGGTGGTTTGCTAAAGACATTAAAGCGAATTTCAGCTCAATATTTTTGGCCCAAACTAAAGCAAGATGTCCGTCTTTTTGTTCAACAATGTTTAATATGTCAGCAGCAAAAATATGAGACCTTGGCACCCGCAGGTTTACTCCAACCCTTGCCTATTCCCACACGTATTTGGGAAGACATTTCAATGGATTTTATTGTGGGGTTACCGGTTTCTATTCGGGTTGAAACAATTCTGGTTGTGGTTGATCGATTAAGCAAATATGCACATTTCCTTTGTCTGTCACACCCGTTTACTGCTAAAGGAGTTGCATCTGTTTTTTGCAAGGAGATTGTTCACCTCCATAGGGTCACTCATTCCATTATTTTTAATCGGGATGTCGTATTTCTTAGCAACTTTTGGCAAGAACTGTTTTGTTTGTGTCAAATAAAACTGCAAATGAGCACGAGTTACCATCCCCAAACAAACGGAAGTGCTTAACCGGTGTCTCGAGGCTTATTTGAGATGTTTTGCTCATGAGTAACCCACCAAATGGTGCTCTTACCTACCATGGGCAGAATACTCTTACAACACCGGTTTTCACACTTCAACAGGTACAACACCGTTTTCGGTTGTCTATGGTGAGGAGCCACCCCTACTTCCACCATATGTGGCAGGAGAAACTAAAAATGCAGATTAAGAGCATCAACTAATTGACAGAGACGATATGTTGAAACTTCTTCGAAATAATCTCACGAAGGCCCAAGATCGGATGCGAAACCAAGCGAATTCCCATCGCCGAGAGCTGTCTTTTCAAGTAGGCGATTATGTTTTTCTGAAGCTACAGCCCTATCGTCAGAAAAGCTTGGCTAAACGTCGTTATGAAAAGTTATCTCCCAGATTTTATGGTCCATATCTTGTTTCCCGCAAGGTGGGTTCGATTGCTTACCAGCTTGAGCTCCCTCCCGATGCTCGTATCCATCCCGTGTTCCATGTCTCTATGCTTAAACCAGCCCGTGGCTCAATTCATTCTACCCCAGCACCACCTTTACCCATTACTAAAGATTGGGAGGTCGATCTGCAACCTCATTCAATACTTGCACACCGCTGGGTCATTGAAGCTGGTCAACCTGTTTTAGAGCTCTTAATTTTGTAGGACCACCGCCCGTCCAAAGAAACTACCTGGAAAAACTATGATCTTCTTGCTGCTCAATTTCCAAACTTTCGCCTTGAGGACAAGGCGTTTTACCGGGAGGGAAGTAATGATACATATCCCTTGGTTTATTCTAGAAGGAAGAACCGGGCCAACAAGTCAGCTGAAAAGGATCAATTTAATTCAGTTTTTAATTATTTGTTTGACCCATTCTCTGGAGGGAAAACAGAATGAGTGGATAAGTAGTTTTCAAGCATATTTTTAGGACCAGTTAATTAACCGTGTTTTGCAAAGTAGATTAGCAGGCTGTCATTTTCGTTTGTTTATTGTTCTGTATTTTCTTAATTTCCAGACTTAGTTCTGTAATCGGAGACTGAGCCCTTCTCGAATCGGGCCTTATCCCTTTCAATTTCAGTATATTTTGCCTGCTATTTTCTTAGAATCTATCAGTTATATATGGGCAAATTGCATAAAAAGGTAACCATCTTAGATACAATTTCAATTAAAGGTATTACTTTTTTACTTATTATTATTATTATTATTATTATTATTATTTTTTTTATTATTATTTTTTTTTTCAATTTAAGGTACCCGACTTTTTTTTTTGCCGATTTAGGTTTTTGTTTTTTTTGTTTTTTTTTTTAAATTTATTTTTTATTTTATTATTTTTTTTAACTTACGTTAACAATTTCGTTAGTAAATTACATGTTTGGTCCTTGAGTTCGTATAGGCATTTCATGTTTGGTCTATTTTTGTCCGTTTTCATACGTTTGCATACGTTTTCGTCCGGTTTTACACGTTTTTGTCCGTCTTTACACGTTTTTGTCCATTTTTACACGTTTTCGTCCGTTTTTGCACGTTTTCATCCATTTTTTACACGTTATCATCCGTTTTTACACGTTTCCGTCTGTTTTTTGCACGTTTCCGTCTGATTTTACACATTTTCGTCCGTTTTTGCACGTTTTCGTCTGTTTTTGCACGTTTTCGTCTGTTTTTACACGTTTCCGTCCATTTTATAACGTTTCCGTCCGTTTTTGCACATTTACATCCATTTTTACACGTTTCCATCCGTTTTTACAAGTTTCCCTCTGTTTTATACGTTTTAGTCAGTTTTTACACGTTTTTGTCCGTTTTTACACGTCTTCATCCATTGTTGCACGTTTTCGTCCATTTTTACATGTTTCCATCTGTTTTTACATGTTTCTGTTATTTTTACATGCTTTTGCACAGACGAAAACGTGTAAAAACGGATGATAACGTGTAAAAATGGACGAAAACGTGTAAAAACAGACGGAAACATGAAAAAATGGACGGAAACGTGCAAAAACGGACAAAAATGTGCAAAATGGACGGAAACATGTAAAAACGGACAGAAACGTGTAAAAACGGATGAAAACGTGCAAAAATGGACGAAAACATGTAAAAACGGACGAAAACGTGTAAAAACGGACGAAAATGTATAAAACGGACGAAAACATATGCAAACGTATGAAAACGGACGAAAATGGACCAAACATGAAATGCCTATACAAACTGAAGGACCAAACATGTAATTTACTAACGAATTGTTAACGAAAGTTAGAAAAAAAAAATCGACAAAAAAAAAAAAAAAAAAAAAAAAAAAAAAGTTGGGTACCTTAAATTGTGAAAAAAAGAGTAGTACCTTTAATTGAAATTGGACCTAAGGGGGGAGGGAGTGGTCACTCCAACCCCAAACTTCCCCAAATTGCTACCTCATCATCATCCAATAAAAACCCTCCAACTCATTTCACCCCAATCCTTCCCCAAACTTCCCCAAAATGGTGTCAATGGTCCCCAAACAACCCCAAATCCCACATTTTCCACATCACATTTTTTTTCCATTTATTTTTAATACATAAACTATTTAAAAATAAAACACATATCATTTCATTAAAAAAAAAAAAAATAAAAATCCTACAATACTTAAAAAAAACACAACTTAAAATTAAAAAGAGTATATGTTACAATACTTAAAAAAAAAAAAAAACACAACTTAAAAAAAAAAAAATTCCTACAATACTTAAAACGAAACATTAATTGAAAACGAAACTACAATTTAAAAGTTACATGGCCATCCCCATTTTGCGGCAACTTGACGTTTTTCTTCTAGGAGGAGTTCCAACATAGCGGGATCGGTTATGTGATTGTACGGGTTGGTGTAAAACTTCAAATCCCGTTGGCGAACCTTTTTTACTTATAAATGTGAAGTATACTGTTAAAAGAAATACAGAGTAGAGGATCAATATTTTATAGTTGTCATTTTAAGATTTTTTAAACAAATATGATTTCCCTGTATATAACATAGATTATATATACCAAAAAAGTTTGTATAACAAACTAGTAAAAAATATACTGTTGGAAAGGGTATTATTGGTTGAAAAGGCAACTAGTAGTTGACAAAAAGAAGCATGTGAGAAACTAAACAACACACACACATTAAAACACGTACATACTATCTGTGTCTGGGTTGTGATAACACCTACCCTGACCTTATAAGCCTCCCCTTTTCCCCAATACAACAAAACACCTCTTCTCTTCTTGAATATATCTTCATCATCTACTCCTCACAAACCCACCATCATATATCAAGAACAAGGTAAAAATCAAGATTCATTACTTATGTATATCTGTAGTTTGTTGCGGTGGTGGATTGAAAAAAGGGTAAAATTTTTTTAGCCAAACGGCTAGTTTTTTGCATTTGTGGTCAAATGTGACCGTTGCCAAACGTTCTTCTTCATCGGTGAAGTTCACCAAATTCTATCCCTTTTCAGTCGGCACTGCCTACCGGCGGCGGTGTGCCCGATCGGCACCGGCCGGCACCGACTCTTCCTCGAGTCCACTCCCTCCCCCCTAAGACGGGTAGCTTTTTATTCAATTTGCTCATTATATATTGGAGATACAATTTTAATTTGGTTTATTCACCTTTACATCATGCGTTTTTCTGTAAACAAGGTAAAGATCTCTTCTCCAACGCAAGTACTTTATTGCTACTAAGATCATCCTAGGATACTGTATGCATAAAATCCTGTGACAGCCGTATATACAAAATACAAGTCACAACTATTAACTTCTTATCTATATTTATTAAAAGATTGAGTCACCTTATAAATGTGGATGCTTCATGTGTAACTACCTTGATTTAATGTTCATGATTAAGTGGTAAGTACATAGTGAGAGGATTATAAAATACTTAGGATGTTACTCCCTTATGATGTATTTGTGAAACTTTGAGGTTATACTGTTAAGTATGCGGAATCTACTTAACAATACTTAGAAGAGTTTTGGTTTGTTTAATGGAACAGTAATGCTTTGTATGAACACAGGAAGTTTAACTTCAAACGATTCAATATTATTAAACAATAATACGAGTGATCTTGATATCACTAGGGTTACAAAGACCTTGAATCTTAACAATGTATTCGACTGATGTATAACATCTAACCTAGGATCTCCTTTTATAGACTTAAGGAGTCCTTTACATGATAAGTATCTACCGTATATTTCTAACTAATTGTGATATACAAAAGATCTATTCCATACTTATCATCTACAATATCGTCTAAAGCAGTTATCCATGCAGCAGTACCTTCAATATAACTAGCAGTACTAACTTGACAGTTTGTACTGTTAGTTATTTCTTCAACAGTCTTAAGTTATACACTAACAGTTTGTACTGTTAGTGCAATTCTTCCAGCAGTACTAAGTCCCTTTCATTTAATTCCCAACAATCCTCCCCTAAACTTGTGATTTACCCTAAATCATCAAGTTTTTATGAATTAAATGTGGATCGTGAGGACTCTACCAAACACTATCTTCTGGACTTTGTGTCTTCTACCTGCTGATAGATTTTTCTTACTAACTCCCTTGCCATTTCTGAGTCTTCATCTACCTTGCGTTTGGAAGCTAGCATAACAATCAAGATTCCTACCCTAAGTGGATATTTCTTCTCCACTAGCATGTAAACCTCTACTCCTACTTTAGTAGAAACCTGATGAACACCACAGTTATCAAATAATCTCCAAGCAGTAGATAAATCATGAGCTAGGAATCTCCACAGTGAATCATTTATATCTGGCTCATATAGTCTTTTAAGCTCAACCCATAATTCTTTGTCCTTATCATTTGTAGGATCAGCAGATCTAAACCTTTCTTGAACTAAGCTCCACAGCTTATCCAAATCTTCTCTGTCAAAGGATTTTACTATGTCTTCAAAGAACTTATGGACTTCAGATTTTCCACCTACTCTGATGATCTTTCATCCTTTGATTCTTCCATCTGAGTACACTTCCCAATCTATGATAGGATGCTTGGCTTGAATGGGATCAACATTTTAAGCTTCTGGGATAACCACCATCATTCCATGGATCTGTTCATCAGTCAAAGTTTCTTCCTCTTCCTCAGCTGATTCTTCCTCAACTGGTTCATCAGTCTTTTCTTCTTCTATCCTCTGCTTCTTGGATTCCTCAGATTCCAATTGCTCTGCTTGTCTCTTTTCTCCTCTTCCTTCACTCCTTTCAAGATCACCTATGAGAAACATCTGCATCCTCCTATGTGTATCAATGTAGATCCTTTGAATCTCTTCATAAGACCTATGTTTGAAATGCTCTTCTTTCCAGGTGTCTTGATGCTTCAAGTAATTCTTCATATATCTTAATTGTTTACTTCTTGAAGGAGGTTTCTTCTGAGCAACTTTCTTTTTAGTTTGCTTCTTTCTGATCTCCTGCAATAGATCATCAAGTGCTGATTCTTGCTCTTCTGTGGTAAACTTAGACCTTTCTTCTTCTTGTAGCTTTTCAGCTAGCTTCTGATCTGCAAGAACCTGAGCAGCTGTCTGTTCTTCTTCAGTCTGATACTTGTATTCAACCATAAATGTTGCCATCCTTTCTTCATCTGCTACCCTTGCTAATTCCTCTTCATGAAACTTCTGAGCTAATTCTTCATCAAGGGCTATCTGAGCTTGTTCCTTCTTGGATAGCTTCTGAGAAAATGGTTCTTCTTCTGTCATTATTGCCTTGCCTTTGTCTACTCTTAAAATCCTTGGTCTTCTTGTATATACTGCAGTAGCAGTACCTTGTGAACCAGCAGTACCTTGATCCGGAATACTAGCAGTACCTTGAAATGCACTACCAGTACCTTCAGTAAAGTCACCAGTACCTTGATCCATTTCCTCTGTTTGCCTCCCCTGAGTGTCAAACTCTTCTTGAACCAAAGAAATGTCAGGATCTTGATCCATCTGGCAATCTTCCTCCCCTATTAGAAGATTCCTCACCTTCATCTCTTCCCTGATCATCTGATGAGCTTGATAAGGAAGATGAACTTGTGGATTCCACCACTTGTACTGATCTTTTCCTTTGAAGTGTCTTGACTATTTTATCCAATTTCTTCACCTTTAAAACTAGCTTAGTATAGACTACTCCAAAGGTCTTCTTGTGACTTTTGAGATCAGCTTCCAAAGTATCCACTTTCTTAAACAATTTGGCACATAAATCCGTCAATTCTTTTAGTTTCTGACTGCCCTCAGCACTTCCTGATGTGTTACCTTCAGGGAGAGGTGCATCATGGGGTAAAGACTCATAGTCCACCATATGGTGAGCTTTTGAGCCACCCATTGTTTCCATTTGGCTTGGGATTCCTCCAAGAGTACTAGGTACTGTTGGTGTTGCCATGGATTGGGTCTTAGGTATGTTACTTCTATCCTGCCCAGCTTCTAAGCTTGAGACAGTAGAAGTAGCCCTTTACTAACATAGTCAGCCTCATCTGCTACATTTGGAGGGGTAGGAACTCTGTGCTGAGGTACATCAGAGTCCTGTTTGGATGATGACCTATCTGGTGATGAGCTTGGTTGTGAAGGTGATTGTTCTGATGTTGTGGGTATGTGTTGGGAGTCAACTGGGCTTGTTGATCCTTCACCCTGAGCTTGTAGCATGTAATCAAAAAGTGGAACTTCTTCCCCACTATACCCTCTTGAAGCCATTTTCATGTTACTAAAAAGTTTGTGGGTAAGTTTGGGTGTTGGATAAACAGTTTTGTGTGGAAGAAGTTGATGTTTTCTCATGTTCAAAATTGTTTGAATGAACCTGGGATACATCAAAAAATTTCATTTGCTATCAACATTTTTAACCAATCCTTAAAAAATGAGTTTAGAAAAATTATAAGTTCTGTCAGTTGCTAAGCAAATGAGAGCAGTTGCAATATTGCTACTGAACTGTTCCCATGAGGTTTTCTTAGGACTAAGACAGTGAAGGATGGTGTGAATCAAAAACCTCCATTGAGGGGCAAAACAACCCTTTTGAAAAGTCAAAGATTGTGATTGAGTGTTGTACCCCATCCTGGTTAAATTTTCAAATATTTCAGTGTTTGGCATAACACTAATACCATTTTCATCATTCAATTGGAGATGCCTCCTAAGTGATGATTCAGTAATAGTGATAGATTTACCATCCACTGTGGCATTTAACTCTTTGTCACCATTTTCAAATGTTTTGACAGTTACAGTCTGCCAAAACTGTTTGATGTGGGAGACATAGATAGTGGGATTTAAGAGTAAAGAATACCTTATGTGAGTACTATTAAAAAAATCCACTATATGATGAAATTTAGTATCATCCTATGCTTTTTGAAAATAAGCGACCACGTTGTGCTTGTCAACAAAGGATAAAGAAGCCATTTATTTTTCAGTAAAAGGTGATTTGACTGCTGTGAATAGTGTAATCTTTGGGTAGAAAGTGGAAGAAGAAAGTAAATTGAGATATTATGAAAGGCTTGTTAGGGTTTCTATTGGACCGACTTTAATCAAAAGATAACTTTTAATTTAAGATAAGGTTTATATAATAATTTAAAAGTAAAAATATCCAAATAGGAAACCCTTAAAACAAGAAAGTGATCAGTAAAAATCCCAACTAACTCTCAACGGCTATTTTCAAAAAGCTGTTATTTCGCACCAGTACTAACGACTATCCAGCAATACAAACTAAGCCTACCAGTACTAACTTTAAGCCTAGTAGTACAAACTTTTTGAGTAAAATTTGACTCAGCAGTATGAACTCGATTTTGATTTAAAACCATACTGCTAACAACCATTTTGAAGGATTTAAGTGTAAAGACAGACACTTAATCATAATTTCGGTTTAATGCAACCTCTGGTTGTGTGAGAACCAATGTTTTCAGTTATAAATAACTGCCTGTGATCAGATAAACTCATTCAAAGAGCTTTCTTGACAGGGTTTCCAGCTCGTGGCAGTTGTTGCCTCTAACACAAGTGTTAGATTCACGTTTGCTCGCTGTTCTCTCTACCAGATGTCCTTAGACTGACTCATTATACAAAAGTATAAAATGATAGAGCGTGAGTTATGTCAGTTACTGTTAGACTAACTATGCCATCAATTCCAATACAAAACATCATAATAAGATTTCAAGAAAGAAGTTTTAAGGAACCAGTTAACGTAGGTATAAAACCTTTGTTAATGGATTCCCAAACTCTGTCCATCATCAACCTATTATATTGGCAACTGAACCGCCATATGCTGCTCACACAATGTACTAGTAATTCCTTTGTGCTCAAACACTCCAGACTTGCAATTGTTAGTCCAAAACCAAGAAAACAAAGTGGAAAGCACTTGCTTCATAACAATATAAACATATGACTAACAGTTCTAACAAAAAAGTCCAAACTTTGTACTAGCAGTACAAAAATATACTTAACAGTACTAATTGACAAACCTAGCAGTACAAATCCATTTTAATGTACAAAAACACACAATATGAAAACTTTAAGGGTTTAGCATTCCAATACTTGTTACCAAGTATTGAAACCTTCCAACATCAAAGAATTTTATGAGGAGATCTGCAAAGTTATGATCAGAATCAATTTTAACTACTTGAATTAACTTTTTCTCATTGCAGTCTTTAATGAAATAATGCCTAATCTCTATGTGTTTTGTTTTAGAATGTTGCACTGGATTTTTAATTATACAAATTGTACTGCTATTGTCAATATATATCATGGTGTTCATAAAATTATAAATATAGTAAAGCAGCTGATTTTGAATCCAAAGCACTTGACCACAGCTACTTGCAGCAGCTAAATACTCTGCTTCAGTTGTAGAAGTTGCCACAATTGTCTTCTTCTTACACTGCCATGTTATAAGTCTGCAGCCAAGGAATTGACATCCACCAGTTGTTGATTTCTTGTCCAGGCTTGCACCAGCAAACTCACTGTCTGAATATGCCACCAAGTCAAAAGGTGATTCCCTATGATACCACAGACCCTACCTAGGTTGATCCTTAAGATATCTAAAGATCCTCTTGGCGCTAGTTAAATGTGAAACCTTGGGAGTGACTTGAAACCTTGCACAGGCACATACAGCAAACATGATATCTGGTCTTGATGATGTAAGATACATCAAGGACCCAATCATAGACCTGTAAGTGTGTACATCCACACATTCTCCATCATGGTTTCTCTGGATCAATAGGTGTGCTAGCCACTTTAGAATCAGCAAACTGAAATTTCCTTAGTATATATGCCACATATTTATCTTGACTGATAAATATGCCATCAGTTGATTGCTTTACTTGCAAATCCAAGAAGAAAGTAAGTTCCTCCATGGAACTCATCTAAAACTTATCATGCATAAGTTTCTCAAATTCTACACACATTTCCTTCCTTGTGGATCCAAAAATAATATCATCCACATACACCTGCACTAGCAAGATATCCTACTTGTACTTCTTAATGAATAAAGTTTGATCTATCTTGCCCCTTTGGAATCCATTCTCTAGTAAATATGAAGCCAAAGTCTCATACCATGCCCTTGGAGTCTGATGTAGTCCATAAAGAGCCTTTACAACCTTGTACACCTTATCAGGATGTTCTAGATCAACAAAACTTGGAGGTTGAGAGACATATACCTCTTGTTCAATAGTACCATATAAGAAGGCACTCTTAACATCCATCTAGTAAATAGTGAAGCCCATGAAAGAAGCATAGGCTAAGAATAGTCTGATAGCTTCAATCTTTGCTACTGGTACAAAAACTTCTTCATACTCTATTCCCTCTTCTTGTGTATACCCTTGGGCTACAAGTCTAGCCTTGTTTCTGATCACAATACCCCTTTCATCCCTCTTGTTTCTAAAAACCCATTTGGTGCCAATTACCCTCATTCCCTTGGGTAAATCCACTAATACCCAAAGCTTCTGAATCTTGAATTGGAGAAGCTCTTCTTGCATTGCTTCTACCCAGCTTGAATCTTCTAATTAGGTTCAAATTGTGAGAGGAAACATACAAATAAGCATGTGTTGGCATCGTCATGCTCCTTTTCTTCATAAACAGTACTAAGAAATCCTTGTTGGTCTGAAGTCATGATTTGCCTTCTTATCTTTACTCCAGACTGCATGTCACCAATCACATTGTCTAGGGAGTGATCTTTGTGTATCCTTGTGTGTGGTGTAGAAATAACTTGATAGGTAGATGGGAGATTTCGAATTTCTACCTCATCTTCTGAGAAATCAGCAGTATTAGTATCTGATGGTCCAACAGTATGAACATTTTGCCCAGCAGTACAAACTTGGGGTTTAATAGTACAATCACCATTAGTACTGTTATCTTGATTCTCTTGTTCCTGAGCTCCAAGTACATTGTTTTAATCTTCAATACCTTCCTTGGCTTCATCAATAGAAGGCTCACCATTATTTGAAGATGAATCCACACTGTTCCATATTGGCATCAGTATCTTATCTTGATCTTTCTCCTTTCCCAAGCCTGCTTCATTTGTTGCATCATCTGCTTCTGAACCTGTAAAATCATTAGAAAAGGTTCCTGCAACAACTGGCACATAATTCATTGATTGGGTGAAAGTATCAAGGTCAAACAACCATTTTGGACCTTCTCCTGCAACATTAGATTTATTTTCTAGAAATTGAACATGCAGGTTCTCCTCAACTTTCCTTGTTCTTGTGTTGTATACTCTAAAGGCTTTGCTATTTAGTGAGTATCCAACCAAGAAACCTTCGTCAGATTTGCCATCAAATTTGCCTAGATGGTCTAAGGTATTTAGAATAGTGACATGACACCCAAAAGGTCTTAGAAATCCTAATGCAGGAGTTCTACCTCTAAAAAGCTCATATGGTGTCTTGTTGTGAGGTTTAATTACCAAAATCCTGTTCTGCACATAGCAAGCAATATTAACTGCTTCAGCCCAAAAAGTGATGGGCAACTTATGTTAGGAATATAAATATTCTGATGAAGGTTCGGTCACCCCGAGTATCTATTATAGCATTTACATAGCTCGTAGGCTTATTTATAGTAGCTTAGTACTATTAGTAATATTAGTATTATTAGTTTTATTAGACTAGTATTATTTATTATTGTGGAGTGGGTCGGGGCTTTCCCTACTGTCAGCTCACTCCACAGCCCACTAGGGAAGAGAATATTAATTCTTTGTGTCCTGTTAAGTGTAAATTAACTCTTTTGTTTGAACGTATGGCTTGGTTTGTGTATGATTTTCTGTGAACGATTTTTTTTTTGGTCTTTACCAAAAACATGTGTTGTGTTTAGTGTTTCATACGTTCGAAGATGTAACACTACGTGTTGGACTTGTTTTGCTCTTTCTTGCGGTTGGATTAAAAGTGTGGCTATAAAAGTTATTCTTCGTAGCTGCTTGTCAAAAGATGCTTGTTCTTGCTGGCGGTTTGGTGAATATTGGGAGGGCTGTTTGGAGCTTAACTAAAACTGGAAAGAAGACAAATTGACTAAAAGTGACTGTTTTGTCGGTTACCTGCAGCGGTTTGTTAACTGCAGCGGTTTGTTGACCAGCGGGTTGTGGACTAGCGGAAAAAGACAAATTGACTGAAAGTGACTGTTTTGTCGGTTACCTGTAGCGGTTTGTTGACTGCAGCGGTTTGTTGACTGCAGTGGCTTGTTGACTGGCGGTTTATTGACTGGCGGTTTATGGACTGGCGGTTTATTGACTGGCGATTTATTGACCTTCAGCGGTTTAGCGACTGTGGCGGTTTAGCGACTGTGATGGTTTAGAATTTTTGGCGGTTTGACTTTTTAGCTGTTTGACTATGTAGCTTTGACCATACCCGTTGACCGCTAACCAAATATCACAGACTCACTTTGATCATCAGTCAATTACTAACATATTAACAGAATGAATATGAAGAAGAGACCACAACCAATCCATAAAATCCAACATCAAGAAATCCTCAACTTCACTCCTCAACACTAATCTCATTTAAACCAAGACTCAAACTCGAAGGACAACATGAATACAAGATCTTAGTTTATATTTTCGTGTAGTCAACTATCTCAAAGATCTTCAAAGATCATTACACAAAAATTATTTCATCACAGATCCGAAACCGAAATGATAGAACGATCTCAGATTTTTCATTCGTGTTTCACATGATACTTCAAACACACGAATTGAAAATATTATCATAGATTTATTAAGAGATTAATCACATCACCGATCTAAATTGTTGAAGACTGTGCTTCATTTAAATGTACAAACCATGCACAATAAAGAAAATAACAATACTGTTATTTCTTCTTCATTCGTTCGTTCAACGACCACAATCAAAACAAAACGTGACATCATAAACCTACCATCTTACCCGAGACCATATTTTATGATCTTGAAGTTGTTCTCCATGAAGATGTGATGAGCGGCAATCGTGCTATAAAGAAGTGGGTAAGGATTGTGGTTATGGTGGTTGTGAGAATCAAGTAGCAGGTGATTAAATGAAGATGAGATCAGTATGAGAAGAGATTTGGTGTAAGGAGATGTGGGCGGCGCAGATAGGAGTTTTTGAGTTAAGGTTTAGGTTAGTTTGGTGGCTGAGCGAATTGAAGGAGAGAAGGGGGCGGATTAGTGTGTGACTAGGGTTAGTGCAAATAATAATTATTTAGGGTTAAGTGCTGATATAATACCTGAAATATTAGGATTTGTAGGATGAGGACTGGGCTTATTCATGGGATTGATGGGCTGGATTCAAATTATGGATGTTGGGCTGAGTTGAAATGGTTGGACTGTATTTTAAATGGTTGGATCCGAATTACTTACTATAACTGATCATTTGGGTTAGAGCTGGCAAATCGTGTCTTAACAGGTTCGGAGCGCGCGAATAACACAAGTTTCAAACCTCAAAATGACTCGTTTAATACTTGGCTTTGGTAGTTTGAGTTTGGCAGATATACGTTTTATATATCCAAAAAGTTAAATATTGAATCCTCTAATACTGAAAACAATTATTTTAAAAAATCAAAAAATTGCATAGTACATTTTTTCCTTTAACAGGTCTTAACAGGTACCCAATTTGCCAGCTCTAATTTGGGTTATGATTGGATCCGAATTATTTATCGAAAATGGTTGAACTGAATTTTAAATTATTCAAATGAATTTTTTATACAAAGTTCTAAATTTTTGGTATAATTATATGGCGAAAATGTATGGTACGTTTGGATCTACAAAATTTCACGAGGATACACACCTCACGGCTGAGTATTTGGGTATATGAATTTCAGCGTGATTACAGAGTTGTGGATTTGGCAGCGTTGCCCTATTGATGCCTGCGATTTGAGTGAGCCTGCGATTTGATCTTTGCGATTTGAGTTACAGTTGACTAATTGCGATTTGGTTAATTGCGAGTTGACAAGTTGCTATTTGACTTGTTGCGATTTGACTAATTACGATTGGACCAGTTGCGATTTGACATTGCGAGTTGACACTTGCGATTTGACTTATTGCGATTTGGTTGACCGCGATTTGACTTGTTGCAATTTGACGAACTGTGACTTGACTTGTTGCGATTTGATCAAGTTGAGATTTGACTTCGTTGACTTGAATTTTGAAGATTAGTATTGCACTTCTCACTTGGGTATTCTGGTTGATTTCACGGTTTCTCTCGTAGATCTTAGAAAATCCCGCGAAAGATTCTATTTTTCGGTTTAAATCTCAAGAGCTGTAAAATCCCGTGAAATCAATTTTGGACAAGTAGGCGGGACATGGATTTAGACATAATAACACTTACGGGGTTTGACTATTCTTCGGGGATAAGTTGGCGCTTCAAGATCGGCAGGATTTGGGAAATTATGGTAGCTTGGTTGGTCTGTTAAATTTACGGGTTGGTGTACTTAGTGTCACAAACATCTCGGGGTGGATGGATGCACGATGTTTGATGACCCTTGCTCGAGCGTATTTAGGGTGATTAGACTTAGATGTTCAAGAAGTGGATATGTACAATAAAGGATGGAAGGTTAGGTTCATATCACTACCTATATTTAAAGGAGTTACGTTGTTGTGCTCAATATAGGTTCTAAATCACAAATAGGGTGATTAGACTTGGATGTTCAAGAAATGGATATATACAATAAAGGATGGAAGGTTGGGTATATATCACTACCTATATTTAAAGGAGTTACGTTGTTGTGCTCAATATAGGTTCTAAATCACAAATTTAGTGCAAGTATAAGTCGCGGACTTGTTCTTTATCAAGCTTCATCAAGAGATTGTTGTTTCTCAAGCTCCTAATAGGATTGTAGTACCAGATCTTCTCAAGAGGTGGTCAGACTTAAAGACAGGAGGTGACGTGTTTAGAGACGTGTTTTAACCTTTTACTCTCTTATAGCAAGGAGTTACTACAAGAGAGTCTTAATCACCATCTTCGTTGCTGTAGCTTTATTTGTCTTTTTCCATGTATTGTGCCTGTCAAATTCACAAACATCACGAACTCTCAGCTTTGGCAAAAAGGTCATTTCATGCCCTGTTTGAGGGGGAGAATTAGCGCGAGTTTCCTAGCAGTTCCGTCGCCATTGATGTGAATTTCAGCGGTTCCGGTTACAGCAGGTCAGATCGTATCGGTTTAGTCTCCAGCGGTTTGAATCTTAGCAGTTCCGGTTTCAGCGGGTCAGATCGTAGCGATTCAGGATTCTGTGGTTCAGTCTCCAGAGGTTTGAATATTAACGGTTCCAGTATAAGTGGTTTAGCTTTCAGCGGTTTGGGGCTTAGCTATTTGCATAAGATTTCAGCGGTATGATACTTACTGTTGTGCAGTTTGTTCTTGAATTTTTTTTCGGTTAAATCTCAAGAACTGTAAAATCCTGTACACAGTACGACAACTATTCCATGCACTGCACCTGATATCATCCTAGCAGCTGGGTCAAACAGCTATGTTTGATTGGACTGACTATGAGTCATGGGCACTGCTAAGAATTAGCGCATGTTTCTTCTCTCTTTGACTATTCAACCGCACAAAATAATTACGAAGTTAATTTGGCATTCCATGCTTGAGGGTGAAGTTGGATTTCACGAAAGAGTCTACCTATTTTTATCTTGAAATCGGGGATGGTTGGATGCATGATTTCAATGATAACTTGCTCGTGCTTAAGATGTAAGTTGAAGACTTGGGTTATCTAGTTTCTAGAAGTCGGGGTGGATGGTTGAATACCTGGTTAACTATCACTTAAAGGAGATACATTGTAGTACTCAGTGTCACACGTAGAAGACGTTGTGGATAATCGCAAGAGGTGATGAAAGTCTCATGCCTTGTCAGGATAACATTACGTACTTAGAGACTTAACACCGTTCTTCCAACAACAGTGCAAGCTTAGGTAACAAATTTGAGTAATTCTACTTCATTCGCAGTATTGGTATATTGGGTTTCCTTCATCAAGTGGTCACAATTAGTTGTTTGTGTTCGAGGTTGATTAGTTGGGAGAAAGTTTTCAAAGTTGTGATGTGCTCAGTAATTCTCACGGGATGTTCCTAACATAAACTGATATTCACCATAAACGAATCAGTCATGCCACATCCAATCTGTTCCTGTCTCACAGTTTCTTCTTGGTTTTTGTAAAATCCCGAGAAAGAACTTATTTCTCGGTTTAAACCATAGATTTGTAAAATCCCGTGATGATGAGCTATGCGCTCTTGACCATGATCGGGTTAAAACCATTATCAAAGTTCAGCTATTACATCACAAATGGCTGGATCGAGGCATTTAATCGAAAAGATGTGACTACGGGGTTAGTTCGGTATTATTTATTTGAGGCTGAAGTGAAATTTCATGGGTGCGTGTACTTAGTATCTGAAGATATCGGGGAGGTTGGATGAAGATTCTTCAAGATCCTTGTTCGAGCTTTCAACATTTACAATGACGAGGACTTGGGTATCTAGTTATTTTTTTCTTTCTCTCTTTTACAAAATAACTATCACTTTAAGGAGTCACGTTGTAGTGCTCAGTGTCACACGAAGTTGTGGATATCCAAGAGGTGATGTACGTCTTATACTTGATGGTTGGTTGGTTGAAGAGTATAGAGTACTTAGGGATTCGATGTTGCACGAAGTCTCTGCACCGCTCTTTGTCTTGCATTAGTACAAGTTTAAGTCACAAGTTCGGGTTATGTTACTTCAGGCTCAAGTTCATCATATTGGGTTTTTCTCCATCAGTGGTCACGATTTCAAGCCGACAAAATGATAATGGGGTTGGTAACGAGTTAGATGAGAGAAGTAGTAAAGAGAGAGATAATGACGTCTGTACACATCAGTGCAGGCCTCGCTCATTATCATTATGACGTCTGTACACATCAGTGCAGGCCTCGTTCTTCATCAGTATGACGTCTGTACACATCAGTGCAGGCCTCGCTCTTTATCATTATGACGTCTGTACACATCAGTGCATGCCTCATTCTTCATCAGTATGATGTCTGGATACCTCAGTTCAGGCCTCGTTCCTCAAAGAAAAGAAAGGTGTACGCTTCAGTGCGCTTTATCTTTGGAAGAAGAGAAATCTTCTTATTTATGGCCATTCTCATCAACAAGATTCATGCTCTTCCCATGCTTATTCATTCTTCAAGTGGATCGGCGCATATTGGAGTATACTTTTATTCACATATTCAACCAAAAATTGCAGTTGACAGGCATATGCAATTTTTGAGGGGGGGAAAGGGTGAATAAACAACATGTCAGTCTTCAAGAACCGTCAAGTGGAGCTACTTACCGTTGATGGTATTCATATTCACTAGTTCAATCATCAAAAATTGCAGTTGGCAGGCATATGCAATTTTATGTCACGGGCTGATTAATCGTAACCATCAGGGGAGAGAGAATGTGTACATCAAGGACGTACAACAGGTTCACGTGATCAGGGCTTAATATCCAAGAGGATACATACTATAGATGATCAGTGGTTCAACTTGTTACTTTGGTGTTATACTAAAGACTGAAGAAGGTCGAGTCGTCAGTCTATTCTTCATTCTCTGCTGTGTGTTATCGTCTCATGTGTACGCTGCGGGTTGATGGGTTACATGTAAGATTACTGGAAGGCATTTGGTGAGATGAAGATGATTGGTATTCTGTTCCTCCACATTGGGCAATCTTGAAGAAGGTCGAGTCTACAGTCTTCTCTACATTCAAAAATGTTGAGCTCTTTTCTTACAACTTGATATTTAACCTAATCTCATGACAGTTCTTGTTTGATGAGTTGTGAGGTTAAGCTGAAATCAAGTTGTTACTGGGCTTAAATTTGTGGTTTAGCTTAACCTCATGACAGTTCTTGTTTGATGAGTTGTGGGGTTAAGCTAGATTTCAGTTGAGGCTCAACTTAAACTATCGAAAAGATGCCTAAGGTTTTTGACGGCGTTACTCAAGGACGGGTGTGTTAGAAGACTTAAGACGCATGCATTTGGTTATCAAAAGACTTCTTCATATTATGGGCGTTCATCCAGAGTCTTCTTTCTATTATGGGTGTTCATCAGAAAGGTTGTCAAATTGGGGGAGAGCACTAATTAGGGGAGAGTGAAAAGCCTGAATCAATCCCTGATTAAATGTGCTCACGTTACTCTTCAGCATGTTAAATGATGGAAGCGGAAAAGATTCAGGATGCTGAGGAGTAATGGTTTTCGGTTCGTATCCTTGTATATATTTTGCTTCTTACTTTCTTTTTCATATCGTATACCTTTTTGTAAATAGATATATAGAATTCTTTCTAATTGTAAATAGAGAATCGTAAAACCAGAAAACCCATAAAAATTAAAAAATTAGAAAATACCAAAAATAGTTTCACCTAGGCATGTCTTCTGTTTATCGATAACATTTACGGACTTAGAAATGTCATTCAATAATGGCACGGGTCTTTAAATGAAGCTCAAGCAGAAGTTAAAATGGATGGTTAAAACATGTCTAAATGGCTTGCTATTATTTTAGATAGCAACCCATGCTTCAAAATGGGAAAACACGTCCCCAAAAAGACGGTTGTTCCTCCAACTGGGTGATGTTCACCTGGGCATGGATTACTTTATATCCATGTTTCTTCGATCTGATGTACGTTTCAGTGCATCATTTCTTGAAAAAGAAGAGAAATCTTCTTTGTATGCAAATAGTTTTCATTCTATGATTCTTCTGAAAATTATTTGTGAGACACTTGGTGAATATGTGTTGTATGAAATTTGTTTATACTTGGATTATGCATAAAATTTGTCACTCAATCAACGACTACAAATCTTTAACTAGGTCATTGATTGAGGGGGAGAGTGAATTCAAATTTATATCATCAAACGGGTTTCTTGATAAATTCATAACTCTTTGAAAAGGTTTTGTAGTTAATAGGGTATTAGTTGACTCTTGTTAGTCGATTGCTGCTTAAATGTTGTTGAAATTGTGCATATGTTCTCAGGATTCGCTTAAGTATATAGCTATTATGTTAGAATTATGCTCCTAAGATCCTGAATTGAATATTGAATCTGTGTGAATTGCCATGTTCATGATTGCTAATTGCTCTTCATGCTAGATAGTGGTTTGACGTAGTTCCTGATTGTGGTTTGATTATAAGATGAACTTGGTATTATAATGTGGCAAGCTGCTGAAGGGTAGCTATTAGGGTATAGTGTATCTGTATGTATGTATATCTGTTGATATTCTTATGCAGATTCCATAGCCAAATTGAATGTGCCAGTTCCCATTCTAATCATTTGATCAGACGTTCAAAACTCTATTAATTGGCTCAGAATTCACCACGACAACAACAACGGCAGCAACAACAACAACAACAACACCATCATCATAGTCGACTTGTGCATAATAAGCAGTGGATCTCCCTCTTAGATTAAGGGGGAGCAAAGTATGTTTCATCATCAGAACATGTTAAACCTGACCACATTTTCTCCCATGTTTTCTAAATTATTTAAATCAATTAGGATCACAAATCTCAAAAGGTTTGAAATTTTTGATCGGGGGAGAGAATGTGATTTAAATATGAAACCTGATGAAAATGTGATGTTTTGGATTTAAGTGTAGGCTCTCCCATATGTGCAAAACTCTTTCGTATATCGATGCACATATTGAGGGGGAGCAAATGGACAAAAAGGATTGGGCATCTCGTAAGAACGGCTCAGACTTCACCAAAGAATTGACGAAACTTGAATTGTCATCAATCGAAAGGATACGTCTTGGCCGGGTAATAATTTCAAGCTGGTCTAACCAGTGATGTAAGCGTGTCTCGAAAAAGACGTATCTGAGTAGAGTGTACCTTTTCGAGAAACTTTCTGTGGACTTGACCAGGCCGGGTAATAATTTCAAGCTAGTCTAACTAGTGATGTAAGCGTGTCTCGAATCGGTCATGTTCACTGAAAGTGGATCAATTCAAAAAGTGCGAGCTCTACCTAACATGTGCAAATTTATAAAACTATCACTCGAGCACATGTTGAGGGGGAGCATTTGAAAAATATAAAACTCTCAAGTGTTTGCAAAAATGTGTTTCAGAATCATGAACACTTTGAGAGATTTTTAAAAGATTTGGTTTATGGCAATCGTGGAAGTACACCAAAGACCGACCATTTTAATTAATGCATGGAGTTATAAGGATGGTTAGGTTAGGCTCAAGTTCCCACGATCCCGCCAGAGCCGGAGGGATCTACCCAGGAACAATCCACTAGTTAGTGTAGAAGTCCTTAGGTATGATTAAAAAGGAGAAAAGTGTGATTAAGGGAAGAGTGCCGACTGAGATGGAGCTAACTCTGGAACAAACCCAACAAGGTGTTAGTTATGAAGTCTCGGTAAGCACTGAAGGGGTTGAAGAATGAAAAAGAATTGTAAAGATAAAGGGTGAAAAGAAAGAAGCCCTCCTTACAACTTAGGCAGAAACCGGGTCAATACATATGCTGTCAGAATCACTTAGTTGATTGCTGGCATTGAAGACAAAGTATCATGGACCCAGTGATACGCTGCACAACCCTCCCTAGCCATTCAAGGTCCCTCAAAGGACTCTTGTTTCAATTGTCACGGAGTTCAATACATGTCTATCGTCTCTCTCATTCCGAGTTAGATGATATTAAAAAGGTGGCAGTTCTCTCCAGCCTCCGCTCACTAAATCAAAACGCACTATCGAGTCTAGAGCCACGAGATTCATCATAAGATCTCATAGGAACACAAATTATCTCTACACTGGTTGTTCAACATTAAGGACACCAGTTGTAAACTTATGAGTCCTACGCAGATCTTAGCAATCTGCCAGAACATTTATGAGAGAATTTACAAATGTAATTCTCAATGATTGAATGGAAATTCCTGCCAGGGTCAACATCAAGCAGCCCTGAAAGCAAGTCACTTCGGTAATTCTTTATGGATTACGCTTAGTGGTCACGGCGGTTTCAAACGGTCTACAGTCGTGGAGTGATCTCCAGCGACTCACCTAATCGTTGATGTGCTACGGTTCGATCTTAAAAAGCCCTCTGTGGGTTTTCGATTAGGAACGGTCTTGGTAAGGATTAGAGAGAGTTTTCACACTATGCTGTTAACAATCTTGAAGTCTGAACCTGTAAGTACCGGTCGATTTGTTTCTAAGTGTCGTATGTAGGAACTTCTGGTGATTGTAGTTGTGGAATGCTGTAGCTGGTTGCTGTTGTAGCTGGTTGCAGTAAAGATGCCAATCCTCTACCACATGCTCACACTACATCATCATTGTAACTCAACAAAGTCATGATCAACCAATAAGACCTTCAACACGGCTTCTGCAAACTCTGATGCTAAAGATCATGACACCAAATAGTGTGAGCTTGTTGGCTAAAAGATTTACAAATCACATGGAATCATACTGCTAAACGATGACATGAAGAAAAATGTTGGATGATAAACTCAAAGAATTCTCAAAGATCATCCAAGACAACTGATCAGTCATCAAAGGATTACTGCTGAATGCACAATGATAAAAGATGTTGAAGAATCAAAGACTACGAGCTATGATGACATCTTCAGAAGACAAAATGCTAGAAGTCAAGTTATTATTTTCGGGGTGACCTCCCTTAGGGGGAGATTGTTAGGAATATAAATATTCTGATGAAGGTTCGGTCACCCCGAGTATCTATTATAGCATTCACATAGCTCGTAGGCTTATTTATAGTAGCTTAGTACTATTAGTAATATTAGTATTATTAGTTTTATTAGACTAGTATTGTTTATTATTGTGGAGTGGGTCGGGGCTTTCCCCACTGTCAGCTCACTCCACAGCCCACTAGGGGCACAATATTAGGACTATATATATAACCCTTCCCACACAAGGGAAGGGTGGAACTCTCATTCACATTAATCTAATCATTTCTGTTTTTGAGTTTCTCCCACCTCTCTCTAGTTCTTCATCTCACTAACTCACTAACTCCATGGATCTATACTTTCATAACACAAGACCACCCGAATCATATACACAATCAAAAGGTTAGATCATACAACTTAGAGTTAGCGAACATGGTTCTAGCAGCTTCTATTAGTGTTCTATTTCTCCTTTCAGCAACTCCATTCTGCTGAGAATTTCTAGCAACACTAAACTCTCTTCTAATACCCTTTTCCTTGCAAAAATCATCCATAACTCTATTTTTGAACTTTGTCCCATTGTCACACATAATGACTTTTACTTTCTTATCCACTAAGTTTTCTATCTCAGTAATGAATGTTTTAAGAATGCTAGGTGTCTCATCCTTAGAACCTAAAAGTAAAACCCATGTGAATCTACTATAGTCATCAGTAACTACAAGACCGTACCTTTTATGCATAATACTACTCACAGATGAAGGGCCAAACAAATCCATATGTAGCATAAACAAAGGTTTATTGATAGAGCTATAAACCTTGGGCTTATAAGAAGCCTTGTGTTGTTTGCCTTTAAGACAGGCAACACAAGTCTGGTCATTTTTAAATCTTTTCTGAGGCAAGCCTCTTACCAAACCATCCTTTACAATTTTATTAATGGTTTTAAAATTTATGTGACCAAGTCTTCTATGCCATAACATAGACTCATCCAATGTGGCCTTTGCAACAAGACAAGTAAGGGCCTCTTTAGGAACAATCTTCTTCATATCAACACTGTACATGTTGCCCTTCCTTGGAACTTTAAGTAGAACCTGACTTTCATCAAGAAGCTTAAAGTCTGGGGAAAGCATAAGACATTCAGTGTCAGTAAAAAGAACCTTGTTCTTTTTGTCACACATTTGTGAGACACTAAACAGGTTATACTTAAGCTCTTGCACAAAGTACACATCTTCAAAATCTAATTTACCGGTTTTCAATGTACCTTTACCAGTAATTCTACCTCCTATTCCTCCCCCAAAGGTAACATATCCGCCATCCATTGGTTGAAAGTCTGAAAGATAGGACATGCTGCCTGTCATGTGCCTGGAACATCCACTATATGCATAACCTTGATCTTCATCATCATCCTATGAATGTCCCTGCACATAAAATAAGGAAATTAGTTTCCTTGGGGTACCCAAGCCATCACTGACTTGGGTTTGCCTCGTGCATCAATATAGTCAAATCTTTTTAATGCAATTGATGCACCATTGGGTTTGATTGGTCTCCATACCCAACATGTTGAGGCCTTAACAGCATTAACCCTCTTATCCCTAGCAGTGTTTGCAGAGTTACTAGTACTAACTGCTTGGCTAGCAGTACTAATTGCTGGCTTTGCAGTTTTAACCTTTAGTTTCCAAAATTGTTTTTGAACCACTGCTTTATTATGAAAAGACTTTTTAACAGTTTGTTGTGCATGTTTGAAAGTTGTTTTAGCACTTGAAACTGCTGGTCTAGGGTAAACAATCTTAAATGGTCGGGCAGTATTAACTGATGGTCGAGCAGTACTAATGGGTTTTAGGCCAAACTTTAATAAGAGTGCCCTAGAAGTCATTCTATTGGTGTTTAGGTGAGATTGAGACTGGTTAGTGTTCACCTTATGACTTGTGCTCCCAGTTACCCTATTATTTCCAGTAACCATCTTTTTCCCTTGATGTTTAGGACAGAAAGCCTCTAGGTGGTCAAAACTACCACAAGCAAAACAAGCCTTGTTATACATAACAAAGTCTTCACCTTGTTGGTTGGACTTGAGGTTATTTCAGTTCCTCTGGTTACCTCTTGGCTTATCTGTGGACCTATACATCTCACAATACCTAACTGTTTTCCTAACTGGTTTACCTTTATTGTAGGCTTAACAGTCTCATTGTTAACCACCCTAGGAACATTAGTTACTTCTAATTTAATTACATTAGGTTTAACCACAATCTGATCTTCTTCATCATCAGATATCCAGTCCTCAATAGTTGGAGCATCTGAATTTCTATCAGTGGACACCTTCTCATCAGCAAAGGAGGTGTCACTTGCAATCTCAAAAGGCTCATTGGTTTCTACAGGTTTATTAGCAATTGTGTTTTCTTTAGGCTTACAACCATATTCTAACTTAGGTTGTTGAAACTTAGGTAAACCTGTATGCTCTAGGTCAATTCCTGGGGGTGCAGGCACTCCTCTGTGAGGAGGTGGACATGTTTTCTACCCCAACTCAGACTTAGCCTTATTAACTATCTGACACTCTATGATTTTGTTTACACCTTTTGATACATACTCCAAAGTGTCTACAGTTAACTGGATATTATCTTTTGCCTTAGTGATTTTATCTAATTCAGATTTTAGCAAGTTAATCTCAGCATTCTTAGGTGACAAATCTCTCTTAGGAACAACTATATCCTCAGCAAAAGCAGACTCATTGTTCTTGTAATGCACTATTTGTTCTTCTAGGACTGCTAAACCTCTCTTATGATTAGACAAATTGTAATTAGTTTTGTTTAATTCAATCCTTTGCTCATAATAGTGTTTCTTTAAGGTTTCATATTCTTTTAGAGCAGTGCATGTTTTAGAACGACTTTTAGCAGATTGTACCTCAGAGTCAGAGAAGGCAATAAGTGCCATCTCAGTAGGTGCTTCCTCATCATCTGCCATAAAAATCTAATAAAATCCTAAGCCATCAATGGCCACCATAGCCTTTGAGGTTGACTCAGCATCTTCCATAGCCTTGGGCTTGCTTCCATAACCCTTGTTCCTACTATCCTGCTGCCTAGGTCTCCTTCATTTCCTTGAAAAATGTCCCAACTTGTGACAGTTGTAGCATTCTACCTTGGACTTGTCAAAACCAGCAGTATCATTGTTGTTGATGGTGATCTTCTTGCCATTTGAGATCCATCTCCTCCAAATCATCATCATTAATCTCCTGGAGGTCTTCATGTGTCAGCATTGATCCATCATTCTGGCTTGTCAGGAAAGCACTGATAGAACTTATGCACGCCATCATCTATAAGTTCTTGGACCGTTTACGACTCGAGGTTGTTTAGACCTCATATTATCTAGGACACATAATAATGAAAGCAGAATATTCAAACAAGAATTAACATTATTATTAACAAGGTTTTTCCCAACCAAGCCTTCAGTTTTATTGAATAACCTTGTTGAATAAAACACAACCTTGAAAAATTCCACTTCGCCAATAAGAAAATTCCATTTAAAAATTCCATTGCATCATTGTTGAATAAAACACTTTGCCAATAAAACACAACCTTGAAAAATTCCATTGCATCATCAAATAAGCAACAACTAATCCACTTCGCCAATAAGAAAATAAATTCGAGCCATAAAACTTTAACGAACATAAACCAAAAATTCAAAAATCAAATCTTTCTCGTGTGTGTGTTTCCCTGTGTGTGTTCTGGAACCAATCTGTTCCAAATCTCGTATCTCTTCCCCTTACTTTCGTAATCGTATGCTCACCAAATAAGAACCTATGCATTTTAATAGAACGTTGCATAGAAGAGAAAACACGATTACCTCTTCACATAAATGAACTTCAATTCCATGCACCTAGTATCTTCACCTCATAATATATGCATAAAGGTCATCAACCGTCCCATGTGAATGTTTTTAAAAGAGAACAGATCACTGTCCAAGAAATATAACACCATCCTCATTTGAATTTGTGAACTGCCTTTTGAAGAAAATAAAAACTTCAACCATGAGATCACCGTCTAATAACATGCTAATCTTCCATCGAATAAAATAATCTAATTCCAATCAGTATCATGCATGAAATCATCCAAAGAATGTGCTCACCGTCCCACTAAAGCTTCATATATAATATCCTCCAATCCACAATATTATGAATCGACTCATTATGGCTTCCACATGCATAATAACCAAAAATGTTGCCATGTAAGTCGAACCATGAAACTCTTTACGTGTCTCCATAAATCATTTAAACGTAGCAGTAGTAATCACAAAGGTAGCAGTAGAAACACTCGAGCATAGCAGTAGAAACTAAGAACTCGAGCAGTAGGAAAACTCGGAAGCAGTAGTATCATTCAAGTCGAGCAACACTATTCATAACAGCAACACACGCAGCAGCATTAAGTATCAATAAAGAACAACATTACTAACCATGTGTAGCAGCATTAATCGAGTATACCAGCATCACAAACTCCTTGTCACACAGAGTCGAATGTCACAGATTCACAATCAGGTCACAAACACTTCCTGTTATTAGTAACTCTACTAGCTGTATCATCTATCAGTACCATTTAATTAGTTCACCAATCAGAGCAAAGCGTAGCAACATTAATTATGAGAGTAGCACTAAGTGGTCAAAAGCAGTAGTAATCATGAAACCCTAACAAATCAAAACGAAGCTTGAAAAAACCCTAATCTGCTCCAATCGATTGAAAACAATTATGGCAAACAAAGATCCATGTATATCATGAAGCCAAGAACCTTTAAGCATAATAAACTAACCCGCAAGCAGCAGCAATAACAAGTTTGAGAGCCAAATCGATTTTGTAAACTAGAAAACCCTAAAAGTAAATCGACTTACATGAACTGTTCTGCAGCAGATTCGACCATCTATAACTTCCAAATGAATGATCAGATTGAAGATCCCTTCATTCAGAATCTTCCTGGATATATGAAGTATCTCCAGTAAAAAATTCAGCATGATCAAACGGTTAACGAAGCAAATATCGTCATTTGAAAACAGCTTTGCAGAAAGTTACGAAAATTTAACAAAAGTTGATTTTTCTTCATCTTCTTCGACAAGAAACCTTGTGAATCCCTAGGTAACGAGCTCCCCAAGCTCTGATACCACATGTTTAGAATAACTCATGGATCGTTTTGAGCCTTAGGGATAACAATAACATAGAGAAACAATATGCACAGTGGGTTAAACAAGACATCATATGTTATTGAACAAGGTTTTTCCCAACAAAGCCTTCAATTTTATTAAATAAAATGTGTTATCTATCTATAACAAGGATCAAAATTGATCTTGAGGCTTAAACTAAACAAACCCTAGGCATTTTTCTAAGACTAAACGCCTAGAACACACACACACACACACCTTTTAGACATCTACATCTTGTCTAGACCTATAAAACTAATTCCCTGTATCTCTTTATATAATAGAGATACTAGGGTTACAAAGAATATATACTTAAAATATAAAAGATCTGTAGTAATCTTTTCTTTCTTTTGAAGTTTCATCCTTTGTCACTTTAAGCCCTTTTGTTTCATTCTTATATTTACTTTGTCTCATCAAATCAAGAATCCCAACAATCACAATTGGTAGAATCATTCAGGATACCAGTAGTACTGCTTGATGAACTAGCAGTACAAATACTAGGGTTAGTAGTACTAACTCCTATAACAACCTTTTCTTCAACTAGACTTGAATTACTGGGAGATGACACAAAAGCCATGTTCCCAGTGCTTGAACTAGTACCTCCATCCTTCTTCATATCCTGCTCAACAATCTTGAAGTTTCTATATAGGTCATTGAGGCTCATAGTGTCAATGTCTGGCTTATTCTTCCAGGCCACCACATGCATATCACACTCTGCGGGTAAACTCCTTAAGAACTTGGAGTTCAGATCTTCCTGAGGTATATCAACACCAAGAACAGCAAGTTGGCTAACAATCTTTTGCAGCCTATTGAACATGTGATCCAAAGACTCATTATTGGTTGCAGTAAAGTTTTCAAAGTTCTGCTTCAACAGAGTCTTCTAGGTCTTCTTGGTGGCTTCATTCCTACCATACCTAGCAGTAATTGCCTCAAACAAGGACTTTGCATCCTTGTATTTGCTAAAGTTCAGAAGCTGATCATTAGGGATTCTCATCATTAGCAAGCTCCTAGCCTTGACATCATTTTTCTTTTGTAACCTCTCTTCTACAGTCACTGAAGAGGTTTGCACAACAGTCTCTTCTTTACCATTAACTGTTGTTGTAGATGTTGAAGGCTTGAAAGAGTTTCCTTCTTCAATAATATCCCAGAGTGCATAGTCCTGCACTTGGAAGTATTGTTCTATTCGCAGCCTCCACATATCAAATTCGTTTTGCTTTAGCATTGGCAATTTAGCAGCCATGTTTGTTTGTGTAGTCTCCATGTCCATTACTTTCTCTTCTAAATCAATTGTATCAACCTGGCTCTGATACCACTTGAGAGGATTATAAAATACTTAGGATGTTACTCCCTTATTATGTGTTTGTGATACTTTGATGTTATACTGTTAAGTATGCGAAATCTACTTAACAATACTTAGAAGAGTTTTGGTTTGTTTAATGGAACAGTAATGCTTTTTATGAACACATAAAGTTTAACTTCAAACGATTCAATATTATTAAACAATAATACGAGTGATCTTGATATCACTAGGGTTACAAAGACCTTGAATCTTAACAATGTATTCGACTGATGTATAACATCTAACCTAGGATCTCCTTTTATAGACTTAAGGAGTCCTTTACAAGATAAGTATCTACCGTATATTTCTAACTAATTATGATATACAAAAGATCTATTCCATACTTATCATCTACAATATCGTCTAAAGCAGTTATCCATGCAGCAGTACCTTCAATATAACTAGCAGTACTAACTTGACAGTTTGTACTGTTAGTTATTTCTTCAACAGTCTTAAGTTATAAACTAACAGTTTGTACTATTAGTGCAATTCTTCCAGCAGTACTAAGTCCCTTTCATTTAATTCCCAACACATAGGACCTACATTTAGTGCTTCGAATGTAAATGATTGAACCTATATACGAAGTGTTGCTGCATTGAAACTCATTTACTCCTTCGAATGTAAATGCTTAAAAGCATACGAAGTGTTGTTGCCTTGAACTCACATGAATTGCAGGTTGTTGGGTCCATTCAGTACCCAAGCGTCCTGAAACAAGGATTTGAATAGAAATTAGCCCAAGTTTCATAACCGTGAACGCTCTCAGGTCACTGAGTGAACAATCACTCAGTGAGTTATCTTCAGGATGCTTAGGACGAGTCTAAGAAGAAGGGTTCACCATTCAGTGAGGCGGAACTCCCTGAGTGTTACCTAAGCCAAAGAAGAAGATAATGGGTTCAGTGAGTGATGACAATAACTCACTGAACCCAAGTCTCCTCAACAACTATAAAGAATGAAGTTTGAAGACTGAAGATCAAGACTGAAGAACCTGAAGTCTGAAAGAAAGGTGGGATAAGGCGGGAAGAGTTTGAAAAGATAAAGAGAAGTCTTTATCAGTCCAAAGTCAAACTTTTCCTGAAAGGCTTTAGAACAAGAACAGGGTCATCACTGTTACTCAGAAAGCAGAATTGTCTTATACCCAAAATAGGTTCTTGTAACAGGGACAAAATACATCAGTATTTTAGTTAGGTCATTCTTTTTGTCTTTTTAAGTCACGGGTGCTCTTTTATACTTGTGTATAAATAGGATCATAAGGGAGAAAAGTGGACAAGTTTTGTGCACTTAATGCTTAGACATTCACAAAACAACTTTTCTCCCCCAAAAGAGCAACCTAGTCCCTGAGATAGCTCAGTGGTTCCTTTTAGTTGCCACTTAAGCATAACTTTAGTTTAGTGAGGAGACAAACCATACTTTGTCATTTCAATCCCAAGTGTTTTTTCCGTGAACACTTGGGTATAGATTCTTTTGATTAACTTCTAATAAGAATTTAAACGTTTAAAAACTCTTGTGTTTATCTTTTACGTTTTACTTAATTTGCTTTATTAATCAATACATTACTCAGTCGTGGAACATGATTAGCTTAACTTTGTAGTTAATTCTAATTGTGTAACGGGAACAACAACTGGTATAAGAGCCTCTGGTTTATAAAATCTTTCAAAAACTAAAGAGTGCTCAAAAGGTTTTTAAAACCAAGATCCTACCATGGCTGATAGTAATGTGCCCCAGCTAGTTGACAAAAAGGGAGGAAGCTATTCAACTGTTGCTCCCAGACTAGAAGTTGGTAAATTTAGCAAGTGGAAAAAGCGTATGCTTTTCTACTTGACTGGTATGGAACCATACTACATCACATGTATCAATAAAGGTCCTTTTGTCTTTAAGACTGCTGAAGGGTTACCTAAACCTAATGCTTAGTGGACCATTGATGAGAGAAGGGTGGTTAACCAAGACCAACGCCTGAAAAGCATAATTATATCATATCATCCTGATGATATAATGGAATCAGTCATTAACTGTACAACAGCCAAACAAACTTGGCTTGACTTGGTTCATAGCTTTGAAGGTCCCTCAGATACCAAGAAAAACAGGATTATGGACCTGAAACTTGAGTATAACACTTTCAGGGCCAAAGACTCTGAAAGTCTCTCTCAGACCTATACCAGATACAAAACCTTGATAAATGAACTATCAAATGATGGTGTACTTTTGTCTAAGCATGAAATCAATGTTGGCTTTGTCAACAGTCTCCCTGAGAAGTGGTTAAACTTCTCTCAGGGCCTCAGGAATGCTAACCATATTCAAACCCTTAAGCTCCCTAAGATATATGGGAAGTTTTTCTATGAGGATAACTTAATCTCTAGGAGATACCCTGACTCAAACAAAGCTCTTGAGACAAAAAAGGCCCTGACAACCATACCCATATCAAATGCCTTTTATTCTAATGGTGTTGTGCAGGATTTCCAAGAGAATTCTGATGATGAGGCTGATGAGAGAACCAGTGCGGAGTACCTTAATGATTTACACTTAGAATTTCAAGAAAGGGCACTCCTTACTAATTCAAAATGGTTTATTAAAAGAAATCCGTCAAACTTTTCTATAGCAAAAACAAATGAAACCACTGAATGTTTCAAACGTGGTAAAAATGGTCATTTTGCAAAAGACTATTTTTCTAAAACCACCTCAGAACCCTCTTACAAATTCTCTGGTAATAGTTCTTCTTCAGGAACTAGCAAGTTTCAACCAAAAATGCTTCCGTCTACTCAACATTTTCAAAACAAAACTGTTCAAAATGGTCAAAAAGACTTTGAAGCTAAATATAGAAAAGCGAAAGCTAAACTGGCTCTCCTTGAGGACAATCCCTCAGTATCTCAGGCTGCTCAAACTTCTAAACCTGTTCAAACAAAGAACAAGGTTCTTGTTGCTGAAGCCTATGACTGGGATGAAGAAGAGGTATCCTCAGATGATGAAGAAGTAAGAGTCTGTGCACTGATGGCACTTTCAGATAATGATCAGCTGGCTGTTGGAAAAAGCCATGCAATAAATGGAGAGTGGGTTAACATCACCATGAAAAAGATAAATATTTTACTTTCTATAGATGATGATTCTGATTGGCAATCTTACTTGAATTACATTAATGTTGATCTTAAGTTTGTTGAAGAGCAAAGACTTAATTTGTTTTCAAAATATAATAATCTTGTTCAAGAATTAAATAAGTGTAGAGATGAATTAATTATCTTAAAACAAGCCAAGCTAGAAGCTGTTACACTTCAAATTCAAAACACTGAAATTTTGAAACAAAATCAAGCTCTTCAAACTGAACTTAACAAAGAAAAGGCTGTCATTGAAAGCTGGACAAAAAAGAATCCTAATGTCTATGAAACTGTTAGTCTTATTCCTAGTTCTAACAAGAAAGTCATAGGAGAAGACCAACTCACTGAATCCCTTAGTGAGAGTAATAGTGAAAAGGCCTTTATACCAGCTGGCATAACTTTTGAGCAAGAAATGGTACCCAAGTCTAGTGACTGGGTTGTAAGAAACAACCCAGTCAGTAAGTTACCTAACTTTGAGACTAGGAAAATCTTGCAACCTGAAATTCAGGCTATAAAAGATATCCTTGGACTCACTGATAAACCTAGTAACACTGAGTCTGTCAATGAATCTGAATCAGAATCACAAACACCACTCCCACCTCTAAAAGTCCTTCAGGGAGCTGCACTATGCTCAGACCTTACACCATTAGTCTACACTTAACATTCTCCAAAGGAGAAGTTAGGAATGGGTAGAACCATCCTGAAAAGGCCCACACCTGAAGTCTCAGTTCCTACTGATGACTCAACAACTTCAGTCCCAACTGAAGTAAACATTAAAAGCCTTGATTCTAAATATGATCAGTTGGCTGAGCTTGTCAGGAATCTGAGTGAGGAGATTGAATCTTCTGAGAAACCTCCTCAATCTAAGATTAAGGAACTCAAATCAGCTTCCTCAAGCACCTCCAAACCAAAGTCTTTCAAACCTCAGCAAAGATGTGAGTTGTGTCACTATACAAATCATTCCACTAATGATTGTTATAGAATCCTCTTTTGCATGATATGTAAAAAGGAAGATCACAGGACTTTTGATCACCAATCATACACAGTTACATCGAATGTTGCAAACTTTAAAGCACAGGCTTTTCAGTATCCTTCTGATTCTAAGCAGAAGCAAAGACAAAAGGCTAAGCCTTTTTCACCTTGCCCACATTGTGGCTTCAATGACTACCTTCCTGATGATTGTCTAATGGATCCTAGTTGTGACATATGTGGAGATCCCACTCATGACACCTCAGGACATGAAAAGGTCATTTAGGCTAGAAGAGGAATCACCAAGTCATCCTCTCAGTCTACTGAGTCCACATCTGCAATCAAATACAAAATCTATGGAAGCTCAGTCCATACCACCACTGACCATGCATCAATTGTAACTTTTAAAAAGGCCATTAAAGCCAAGCCCTCCAAGAGGAGGGGTCCTAGAAAAAACTGATACAGTTTACTATTTGTGCACAGACATGCCAGGGAGCCAGTATGGCATCTAGATAGTGGATGTTCAAGAAGCATGACTGGTGTGAAAGAATATCTGCACAAATATGTTGAAGAACCAGGACCTCAGGTGGTATTTGCTGACAATTCATCATGTCTCACTGAAGGTTATGGTTCAGTAAACTGTAATGGAATAGTTTTTACTAGGATAGCTTATGTCAATGGTCTTAAGTACAATTTTATCAGTGTCAGTCAACTATGTGATGCAAAATACATAGTTCAATTTGATGATAAGCAATGTATCATCTTTAATCCAAATAAAAAAGTAGTTCTTATTGCACCAAGAAGACAAGATGTTTATGTGGTAGATATATCTACTCTAACTCAGAATGGAACTTGTCTCTTTGCTAAAGCCACTTAAACTTTCAACTGGCTTTGGCATAAGAGACTCTCCCATCTGAACTTAAAAAACATAAACAATCTTGTCAAACAAAACAAGGTCCTCGGCTTACCATCACTTGTGTTTTCAAAAGATAAACCCTGCTCTGCCTGTGAAAAGGGTAAACATCATAGAGCATCCTTTAAAACCAAACCAAACTTCTCTATCAAAAGTTGCCTTCATCTTCTCCATATGGATCTCTTTGGACCTATCAGTCCTAGATCCATTAATCATGAGAAGTATACTCTAGTCATTGTGGATGAATACTCAAGATACACTTGGGTTTACTTCCTAACCAAAAAGAGTCGGGCAGTTGGAACAATCATGTCCTTTGTCAGGAACATTGAAAACCAAAATGACATAAAAGTCAAACAAATCAGGACTGACAATGGGACTGAGTTCAAAAACCATGAACTTGAATGTTTTAGTGATGAGAAAAGAATTTCTCAAAATTTCTCCTCTCCTTACACACCTGAACAAAATGGTGTTGCTGAATGGAAGAATAGAACACTCATTGAGGCTGCTAGGACAATGCTAAATGGATCAGTCCTATCCAAGCACTTTTGGACTGAAGCAGTTAAAACTGCCTGTTATACTCAAAACAGATCCATCATTGTCAAGAGACATAGCAAAACTCCTTATGAGTTATTCAAAGAAAGGATCACTGACATTAGCTATTTTCATGTCTTTGGGTGCCCTGTGTTTATTCATAATAACAAGGATCACTTAGGGAAATTTGATGCAAAAGCTGATGATGGATACTTTCTAGGATACTCTCTTGTCTCTAAAGCCTTCTGGGTGTTCAATACAAGGAGACAACAAACTGAGAAAATATTCCATGTCACCTTTGATGAGAGTGCTGAAGCAATCAGATTCTCAAACACCTCAGTGAAAGCGATAGGGATTGATGATTCATCAAGATATCCTTCTGATGAATATCATCCTAATTGTAATCCTTCCACTCAATATCAAGCAGATGCTGATATTTCCTATTACATCATCCCACACAACATTCCTTATCCAACCATCACTGAGTTTGTTGAAGCACAAACAGGTACTGATGTAATCAATCGTTCTAAACAAAGTGCTCAGGAACCAATCAATCTCAGTGATCAACAAAGTCAGTCAGATACTCAAGATCCTGAAGATCCTTAAATGTCTGCACCAGAACCTACACCTCCACCCAATCAGACCTCCACAAGTTCTAATCAATATCCAAGACCTCAGAAAAGTTGGACTAGGTCTAAAGATATAGAACTTGTCAACATAATTGGAGAGCCTACTGAAGGAATGTTTACCAGAAGCATGGTTGCTAAACTAAAGGCGACCTCAGCCAATGAATGCTTGTTTGTGGACTTCATTTCCACTATTGAACCTAAAAGTGTCAAAGAAGCACTGAAATATCCTAGTTGGGTTCAGGCTATGTATGATAAACTGGAACAATTTGACAGAAACAAGGTAATGACCTTGGTCAAATGTCCTCAGGATGTTTCAGTCATTGGCATAAATAAATCATCTCAAATGTCACATATATTATATATTTATTATATATTCATGTGGCCACAGGACGGAAAATATTCACACAAAATACACTTTTACTTGAATAAATCATCTCAAATGTCGTATATATTATATATTTATGTGGCCAAAGGACAAATAATAGTTACATTCAAAAACCATTCGTGTGACTATAAAGTGTTTACGGTCACTAATACTGATTAATCAAACAAAACTTGTGCCTAATTTGTCACACATATTCGGATTTTGGTCAATCTTTTTCAATGAAAAAGGCCACGAACTCAACAATTTCACCGTAGGACACCTACGGTGGCGCGATCTTTGTTGACACACAGCAAAAAAAAAAAAAAAAAAAAAAAAAAAAAAACGTGTGTGACTATATGCATATTGTCACAAATTTTTGGAGTAACCAGTACCACTTTTTGTACAGTATCCTTCTATGTACGCCGCACTTGTCTACTCGGTTAAGAAAAGTCAGAGGCATTTATTTATAAAAGTACGTCGGTCTTATGTTTTATGTGCGCCGTACTTTCTCTACATTTATGAAACTTTGGCGCCAAGATAATAACTAAGTGTGCCGCACTTGCAATCGAAGTACGTCGTACTTCGCCTATCAGTAGGCTATATAAAGAGCCCATTTGCAGGCATTTGAGCCTCTCCACTCTCCAAGTATTTTCACTAAATCAGTCCTAAGAAGTTACGAAGTAAGAACGTGTGCAAGAGCAGAGAAGCAGGGGTAGATTGGATCAAACAAGGGTCGAATATACTCTTTGGTTATAGATTGGCTTGCTTGTGACACTAGTGTAATCCATTTGATCATTCCAACTCGTATGTCTCTTGTTTACTCTTCTATCATTACTGTTATCATGAACTCGTTAGCCATGAGAGGCTAAACCTCTTGTGATTGCTTGGATGTGTAAAAATAATAAAGTGATGTTATAATTATGCTTTAATCTCTATCAATTCAAAGTTTATGTTGTGAACTATTTTACCTTAAATCTTTCCATGTTTATTTATCAAAACTGATTGAGTCTAACCTGTTGGATAAGGTCGAAAGAACCAATTTTTTATAAGCAATTCTAGAAGGTTGTCTGCGTTTTTAGCCTTTGGTTGGAGAAATCCGCTTAAGAGAATATATAGTAATCTAGACTTAAGATACAATGCTAATCTTGTGAGAAATTACTTGGTTAGATAAACCTAAATCTTGAATTGAACCTAACGATTTTTGAAATGGCTCTTTTGACGAAAATGGCTAAGTTGTAAGTCGTAAACCTTATCAATTATCAAACTGAGATCTAGCATAAGCATTATCACTGGATTATATAAGCTATCCAAGCAATCCATTGTCCTATCATTGAATTTACCACATTTCCTTATTTTGCTATTTGTTGATTTATTGTTTTGCTTTAACAAATCATCTCCTACTTAATCGAACGAACTAAGTCCAGGTGGATACGACCTGGTCTTACCTATAACATTATACTACATACGTGGGTTATACTTTACCCGTATGTTTGGTTTATTAAATCGGTGAAACTAGTATTATAAATTTAAAGCTTTCTTTACACAAACAAATGTGTTTAGTTCCAATCGCATGAGTATAATTAAACAAAATCCATGCATTTGTGGTATGTGTTTACTTAAAGCAGTGATATATGTATTTTGAGATAGAGTTTGGTGATGAAAGAGAGACACACTTAGCTTACTACTATACCATGAATTGTGTTTACTTAAGGGTTAATGAATAATGAAGCATATTTGCGATACTCCGAGTAAAATTACCAAAAATGTGTTCATGGCCGGTCGGGATGCAAACATTGATCCTCGGCTCCTTATCTTAGTTCATGTTTATACAAAAACAATATAGAAAAAATAATAATTCTCATATAATTTGCTTCAAAATATATCAAAACTCATATATTCAATGTACATTTAACCAAGGCCTAGCCCTTGACATACATATATTGTACTCTCTCTCCTTTTTTTTTTTTTTTTTTTTTTTAAGACTTTTTTATGCTAATAATTTGTTGGAAAGATAGCATTGATCATGAAATGACCATTACTAAGAGCTTGAGGGTCACCCAAACCCTGAAACCCTAAAAAAACATCTCACTATTCATATCTTATATTCCTAGAAGACAACTCACCTAGTTTTTTCTTTCTCATGAGTACGTTAACAAAAGGAACACAAACGCATGCAACTATAGAGCTTAGTTGTGACTAGGAGGGTGTGTCTTTGGAGGAGAATAGTCAAGATTAAAACCAGGTTGCTGATGGACCCGTTTATTTTTTGGAGGGACTCGAAAAGTGTTAGACTTAGGTTGATGTTGATCACGATGACGATGAACTCCTTCTTTAAATTTCTTCAAATTTTGGTCTTTGATCGTATCTTTCTTGTTCTTTGAACCGCAGTTGATTTGCTTGTGATGATCATCATCAACATTGTTTGTTTGATCCTTTCCCATTTTTCTCTTTCTGATGTTAGGATCATCATGTACTGAGAATGGATCGTTTCCTAAACCCTATAAGCGTATAAAAGCAAGGTTAAAAATACAGTTAACTTGAGCGTCGAAGAAGAAGAAGAAATCGCTAACTAGATTAAACTCACCTTGATGGTAGAATGGCTGAGAAGTTTTGCTTTAGCATCCATTGCATGATCATCGATGCTACTAAGATGCCGACCATTACATACATATGAAAGGCACAGAACCATAACAAGAACACATGATGATGATAGCGACATTCTTGACATCATTAAATGAGAGATGACCATTAATATCATCAAGCAGAGAAAATAATTTTGTGTGTCTCAGGGTGATGAATGTGGAGATACTTGCAATAAGATAAGAAATCAAAGCATTAAATATTTTTATTTCAAGGAATGTAAACAAAAGATGTTTGCTTTAATTTGTAAAACATGCAATGTATGAAAATGGAACTGATAATGAAAATGAAAGAAGATATAGGTAAATGAGCCTTCTTTTTTTTTTCTTTTTTTTTTACTCTTGAGTCTCTTCTTTTTTATAATTCACTTAGCTTCCAAATACTTGTGAGAGACCAAGATCACAAACTTCTCTCAACCAGAGAAGTAGAAAGAGAGAGGACGGATATATATATATATATATATATATATATATATATATATATATATATATATATATATATATATATATATATATATATGACGGATATATATATATATATATATGCATACATATATTTATACATTGCATCTACGCAGCCAGATAAAAAAGTTGTTGACTTGTAAAGGACCGAGTGGTCCTCTTTTATTTTATTTATTTATTTATCTTGATTTAAGAAACATAAATTACTCAGATACTTTATTAAAATGGTTCTTTCTCCATTTATGTTATAGATTTATCATGTTTTCTTTTACTACCAAACAATCATATCAACATTATATATATATTCTCAAAATTGGTCGTTCATTTCTAAAAAAAGAATGTATTTACTTCATGAGGGACAAGCAATTTAATAATATATCTAATATGATGTCTTTCCTTACAAAATTTCAAGCATGGCCAGGAAAGAAACATAGAATAGAACAAGACATATATATATAAGTAGTACAAAAGTTTGGTTGAACTTATAGAAAATAATATACGTGTTGCAGTTTTATTACGTGATTGAATAGTTTTGATATTGCCCTTTTTTGGCATAATATCAAATGAATGACCAAATCATATGAAATGTAAACTTAACATTTTACGGTTTTAAACATTTTAGTTGTGTGTGTCTAAAGAATTGATTAAATGTGGTAAAGTTGGTGAAATCTTGTGGCTATTGTTAAAACGTGGGAGGTCTCAAGTTTAAATATTGCTTGATGGAGACGACATTGAAGTGATCATGTCAATCTTTCTACGCGGAAGTCTTGACGCGGTTTAAGTTTGTGTAAAATTTGCACTACTAAGGAATTGCTTATATTTCAAAGTTTTTTATATTAATAGATTCTCTCATTTGGTTTATATGGAATTGGTGAAACACAATTGTTCATGCCTCGGGTTTGTAGGTCTTCTCAACTCATTACAAGAATATTTTTCCGACCTTACAAAAGTTGTCCCTTCTGTGGATTCAAAACCGATCCTCTAAAAGGATTTATATTGGTATAATTGGGTGTTGAATCCAACCAGTACTTTATATGGTTTTGTAATATGTCAGACCGTTTTTTGAAAGATTATTTCTGTTAGCTTTTGTTCGGGCTTCACCTTGAAGCTTTTTTCCTTTTTCTTTTGTATTCTTGTATATATGTTGTCACCTTTTTCAGAAAATGGAATTTTGGCAGAAAATTCAAAGCCCTAAAAATATTTGAGTTTGTTCAATTAATCAATTTGGGCAAAAGGAAGTTTTTACCCAAAAGATACAATGTTCTTAAACAATGTTTATAACTATTTAGGGAAAATCAGTCAAAAGGTATCATAATTTAGGTCAGTTTGAATGATAGGTACTTAATTTTATTTTTCTCAATTTAAAGTATCGAGTTATATTTTATGCAATATAATGTTATTTAGATTTTTCAAAAGCGATTACCAATCATAAATTTAGCCAAATGATTTTTAAATGTTCAACTATAACGATACAGCCCATCAATTAACCATTTCTACTGATAAATTGACCAATAGCATCTTTCTAAAAGTCGAAAAAACCTTATATTGTACAAAATATAACTTCAATACTTAAAATTGAGGAAAATAAAGTTGAGTATGTAAAATTTATACTGATTTTAAGTGATAACTTTTGTGCAATTTTCCTAACTATTATTAATAAAATGTGATATGCTTAAGTTCCATTCTACTTAAGGGGGTTGAATTGGAAAAAATGTTTGTAACTATTATCAAGAAAATCTGATATGCTTAACTTCCAATTATACTTTGTACAAATAGCTTTGAATTGATCATGCAGAGTTTTTTAAAAAGAAAAAGCTTTATCTAGTTTATATATGTGTCATTTAGACACTAACCATGTCAAATAAGAAATCAGTTGAAAAAGAAATTCGACAAAGTAAGGTTTTATTTAATGTAACTTGCTTATTCTGGAAACTTCACTTATTAATAAGGTTCTCTACATATTGTTAATATGGTGTTAGTTCTTACTTAAATATCAATTGACGACTTACTAAAGTCAAAGCGTTAAGTTGATAGTTTCATGACAAAACTTGTCTCAGCGGTACGCGTCTTCGATCTATTCTTCCTGTAAACTTGATTATGTTTTAGCGACATTAACTATGAATTTTCAATACTTTTAAGTAGCTAGCATTCAAAAATATGTTTGAAAACACTTGTCATAAAATCAACGAGATATGTACTACCTAGGCTGCTTGATATTTATTACGAATTTGAATATTAGCCATTTAAAGTTGCATGTTGTTTTACAGAAGTTCAACAATATTGTTTTACTCTAAAACAACATATTATTAATAAACTCTACAGGTTGGACAAGGTTGCAATTTGTAACCATCTAACGTTTTATAATTATATATAACTATGGGCAATTAGACAAACAAATTGTTACTCCCTGTCTTAGACACTTGCATAATGGTACCAGCTTTTACAAGTTTACACTTACTATACAGAACGGGTTTTATTGTTTGAACTTGATCGCAAGATGCATGTGTATATCATTATATGCTTGTATATATATACAAACATTCGAATAAAAACCATAGTCAATTAAAAAATTATAACTTATAGTCATATAGTGTAAAGTGTAAACATAGCATGGAGAGAGAAGGTGGCAAGGGTGCAAGAGCTTGTCGAATTGTTTTATTTTTAAACGAAAAATGCATATTTGCTTGTCCTTGTGTATGGTTGTGGCAACACATGGGATTATGACTCCTTGATTTTAGCCATTTATTTTCTTGAAAACCACTACCATTTTTATTTATTTATAAATAAATCTAACCTTGCACCATAAAGTAACTACTCTTTTTACGTTTGTGTGTGCGATGTATACACAAATCCACACACACTCATGTGTGTGCTTTGCAATTCGTGAACCATTATGATTTTTTGAACAAAGTGTCACTAAATCGCTTATATTGATATCCCACTAACCGACGAATGTTTAAATGGGGAAATTACATTGGGTTTAACCTTTAGTTGGACTACTACAGAACTACTGTAATAGATATCAACAGGAATATACATGTATAATAACTGTGAAAGCTTATCATTTCATTATACATTATATGCAAAAAATATACAAGTCGATCAATGAACTTTTTATATTTAATATATAATTTAAAGAGATGATATATATATTACTGTATCTACGTTGTAACATTAATCGATCTTAACTTAGAAATATTTTCAAAGGAAGTATATATGGCATAAATTTACCTCGACTATATTAGAAGTCATTTTTTTTTTTTTTTGTCCTCTGATCGAGTTTGTATCTCTGGAAACTAATAACTGAATTAAAGTATCGGCCGCATAAATCAATCCGATTAACATTTTTGTTAGAGAAGAATTGTCAAAATTAAATGCACTGTGACACCAAGTCAACAACATGTTAGATCGTTTAACTAAAACTTATCTGTACGTTTGTCTAATGGACTTTTTATATTACAATTTGTGAAGACTCTTTACAATCATTTTGCTTAAGCTGCTACAAATTAAAAATCTTGATCAATTAGTTTACATATATTTAAAGGCCTATAGTTTGGACACAAGTATAAGAAAATGAAATTTTCACTGACTTTGTTTTCAGTACCACCATATTTGTAAATTGTTGGACACCAAAAAAAGACCAATAATATAACATATGCTCACCTGATGTTCATGACTTTGTCATCTCATTGCATATTGTTTGAACGCAAAATAAGGTCTTTTTTGATGATTCTGAATTGCTATTTATTTCAGGAGCCTTTTAAGGAAACCAGTTCATGAGTTCATCATCTTACTGCATATTTATTGTTCGATAGCTGGAAAGTCAGGAGAGGGCACATGATTAAGATTTGATTTTTTCCAATTTTAGCATTCCTAGAGGTCATGATGCTATTCTCTGCTTCCACAGGCTTTCATTTTCTTTCCGTTTTGAGCATGTGTACAATACTTTTTGCTTTGGTGCTTTGTCCAACTAAACAATATAATACAGTACATATATTTTATGGGTATTGATATGTAGACATGTAATTTTACTTTGCACACATAAAATTTCATGGGGTCACAACAAGGATAGGTAGAACTGGCCACCATTTTTAGCGAGGACAAGAAAATTCTCGCCAAAGACATGCTACACGACAAAAAAATCACTAACAAAATTTGACCTTGACAAGCTTTTCGTACGCTTTTACTGTCCCAAGTGTTTGGCGAGGACATGTCCTCACAATCAGAGGTTCCTCACCCTTTGATCTTGCCACGTTTTCTGATAGCGTTTTCAATGGGCACGAAATTTTTCCGGGCAAGTGTTAGGCGAGGACATGTCCTCGCCAATTAGTTGACCAAAAAATTGACCGTCATTAGGATATTAATCACTTTGTTGATAGATTTATTGTCGTTAGTTATTGAGTCATTGGTGAGGACATGTCCTCGCCAAATCCAAAGTCAATGTTTGACTTTTTTGTTTATCATTTTTGGCTCTTAAATTTCCCGCTAATCTTTTGGCTCCAATATTTCCCGCTCTCAGTTTTTACTATAAAAACAACCTCATAGTCTATTATGCTCACATAAATTAAAACTCACAAAATCCTATCATCAACCTCACAACCTCTTATCTTCACACCAATTTCACAACATGGGATGCAGCGAAATAATCCTTTTAGGTGTTCTTGTGAAGAAGGAAATATAAAGCTAAGAACATCAGTTCAAAAAGATACACTTTGATGAGAATATTATGCATGTCCTCTTTCGAAAGTGAACAATCATACATTTCTTATTTATGTAAAATATACAAATAATTCGGTTGTTAAAAAGAAATTTCTTATAATTTTCTTATTATGTAACAGCCAAGAATAAAATATCATGGATGTGGATATTTTATATGGAAGAGTGAATTTGATGACCGGTTAAGAGTAATCTCTTCTTCAACATATCAAGGTTCTAGATCTGCATCAACAAAGTGCTCAAACTGTAATGCCAAAGATCTTAGGATAAACATGCTGGAATAAAAATTACAGGTACTAGAGACAAGAGTTAGGATGCTGGAGGCAAAACTTGAAATCGCAAGGAATCCCGATGACCACGGATGTCAGTCGGGTGCAATACTCCGTGAGCTGTTAGATGAAATGAAAAATCTTCGTATGTAGCATTGTTGTGTCTTGTTTAATGTGTTGTTGTTGTTGTTGTTGTTGTTGTATTATTGTTGTTGTTTAATGTATTATATTTGTGAAAGACATTTCAATGTATTTGATTTGTGAAAGGCATTTAACTTACGATTCCTCAATGTGCATCCTTCTGAGTTAACTAGGTTACGAGTTAATCTGGTTCTAAGTTAACCAGGTTACGCTTTAACCTGGTTCAGTTAACAAGGTTACGAGTTAACTTGATTCTGAGTAATTAACCAGGATACGAGTTAACCTGGTTCTGAGTTAACCAGGTTATGAGTCAACCAGGCTGACAAGAGTATTATTAGGATTAATGATCCACTACGTGACAAATGAGCTCGGCTTCCATTATTAGGATTAATGATCCGCTTGTGATACAATCTTCACCACTCTCGGTTAATAATCATTATAATAAGCATATATAATGCATAACAAAATTGTTGAGTTAGCCACTTAACCTGACGTACTGTAAGGTTCAAGTAACACTAAAAATATGACAAGAATGTCATCAATCAAAGCGAAGTTTAGCGAACTCATAGATACAAAGAATAATAATTATTGCTAATGCCAAAAAATGTTCGGCAATGTATAGTACAAAAGAATGCTACACTAATCAAAGAATGAAATTAATTTGTATGCATGTAAACATAATCATGCCATTATTATCCTGAATTCGTTGAAGTTAAGGACATCATCACTGTTGGGAATTATATTTTCAAGGATTTGATGATCACAGAACAAGAAGAATGAAACATGAAAAATACTGAAATGATAAGCAAAATACGCTAAGTAGATTCTGCTGCTAGGCATAAATCATACTGCTGCTAGTGTATTTTATACTACTGCTGGTTCAAAGCATACTGCTGCTAGTGCAAACATTCTGCTGCTAGTATAAACAAGCTGCTGCTAGTGCAAACATACTGCTACTAGTACAAATGAAGCTGTTGCTGATCAGTGAGTCATACTGCTGCTGGATAGATAAGGATGATGAAGATATTTTATATATGAGTAAATTATATACGGTAGATAATATCTAGATATTTGATCAGTCAACAAAGTTGTAAACAAAGATACAAGTTGTATCTTAATGACTGACATACACAAGCAAGTAGTAGATAAGACTTATCAACTTTGTAATGATCTCCTTTGTACTATAAAAAGGAGATCATACCTTTAGATAAAAAGTGTGTCTTTGTGCTTCACCATGTGTTATCTGTGAAGACACCAGAATGTTTTATGTAGTGTTCTAGTGTGCTTAGAATTTAAACACCAAAGGGTGTCAATATGTAAAACATCAAAAGAGTGTGTGTGGGAACATCAGACAAGGGGTCTGATGTTGTTAGATTTGTTAAGCCTCAAGGTAATCAAGGTTATCTTTGATCCCTGTTAGAGTGTAACCGTGCTATATTTGATCACATAGCATTGGGGCTGAGTTTAATAACAAACGGAGAAATTGGCAAAACCTTGTTGTGATAGTATTGTTTCTTTCATTGAATATTCCGTCAATATTATCATCATGCTAGTCATAGACAAAATCCTAGATCAAAGGTGTAACAACCTTGAGCCCAAAACGATCAGAAAAACTTATAAGTAGTTGGTGTTCATAAGCTCTATTAAAGTTTTTCCACAAGTGGTATCAGAGCGGGGGGCTCTGGATCTAGGAAAAGAAAAAGGTTTTAGCTAAAGAAAGAAGAAAAATTCGTTTTACTTAAATTTTTCAAAACTGTTGCAGAAACAGTTGAGGTATGAATTTTTGGTTTTTCTTTCTTGGTTTACACACACAAAGGGGAAGAATCACACACAGAAGAGAGTTGATTATGTTCTTAAAAGATTAAAGGCTTGTTTATATTTATTTGGCGAAGAAAGTTATTTGTTGCTTATTTGAGGATGAAGTAGAATTTTTCAAGGTTGTGTTCTTATCATATCTTAAGGTGATTGCTACACTTTAAAGATAACTTGTTCGTTCGTTCAAGTGACTATGAATTGACAAACACTTAAAGGAGTTACGTTGTAGCGCTCAGTGTCTCATAGAAGATGAGTTTTGTGTCAAGAGACTGAGGTCTCCCTATACCAAGAGATTGGGTATACGTTCAAAGTCAGTTTTAGTACAAGACATAAGACTCAAGGTTGGTTTATTCTGTTTCATCATCAAGTTAGTAATGGTTGGTTTTTCTTCATCGGTCATAAAATCCTACAGAATTGGAGATTCAAATGGTTAACATATGGGTTTCAGGGGAAGCTTAAATGTTCAAGTGTTTAACCATTTATTATATTTGTGCATCACCATAGGGGAAGATTGTTGATTCTTACTTCTGTTGATTAGTTTTACTACTGATGGTTTAGATTGTTACTGTCTCATGTTCATTTTTAGTGCGGAAAGCTTAATGGAGGGTAATTTGAGATATTAGAAGGATAGATTGGATGTGTAGTATTAGTTCGTAGTTGTAAAGATCATATTTGTAATATTCTCTATTTGTTGATAACAAAAAGGGGAAGAGATGTGGTGGATAGCATAAATTAAGGGGAAGACAGTATGGTTTCATTCATGGTGAGATTTGGTTATCTCAATTTCTCTACTTTGTCTAGGGAAATTCGTACAAGAATGAGTTTGTTTTGTAATCATCAAATAGGGGAAGATTGTTGGGAATTATATTTTTGTGGATTTGATGATCACAGAACAAGAAGAATGAAACATGAAGAATACTGAAATGATAAGCAAAATACGCTAAGTAGATTATGCTGCTAGGCATAAATCATACTGCTGCTAGTGTATTTTATACTACTGCTGGTTCAGAGCATACTGCTGCTAGTGCAAACATACTGCTGATAGTACAAATGAAGCTGCTTGTAACACCCCAACCCGACAAGGGTAAAGATATCACAACAATGGATTCACATCAGAACAAAAACCAAGCATATATTTTCATTAATACAAAAATCTCAAAGGATAACAAATGAAATACTAAATCTATAGGGTTACAAATGAAAACTCCAAAACATTATGTCTAAAGCATATTATCTTTGGTTCAATTCTAAATCCAGCATAGCTATCCAAGCTTCTAAGTCCACAGGTACACTCTTCTCTCACTCCCAGCTTCCTACTAACACCTGCCGCAGGAAAAGAAATGCGGCTGAGCTACGAGAGCTCAGTGAACAGATATAACGGTAACAAAACAATAATAGATAGTAGAATCAAGAAGATCAGGAATACAGGTCATACCGATAACTCAAGATGTAGAAATGCGATGTCAGGAATAAATAAGGAATAAGACTAAGGAAAAGAAAAGGGAACAAATAATAAGGAAATTCATAAGATAAGGAAAACATAAACCTATCACGAGCCCAGAAACAAGCCATATCATATCATCGCAAATGTAACCAAATAGAGTAGCTAACTCTCAGATATGTGAAAGACGTGTATCGCACACACCATCAGTCACCAGATAAATATAAAAATAAACATATAACATATAACATATACAGATAACAGGTCAAATCTAGGATGCACCCATACGCCCCACAGACAAATCAATAATCATAATTATAATGGCCATAGCAAATAATAAATAAGGGACGGAACAGGTCATCACTCTCCTGCCCTAGAGTCATGTCAGAGGTGCGTCAATGACATGGACATGAAACCCTCATGCCTAGTGATTGGCTCGTAATATCAAACTGTAGGTCAAAGGTCAAACGTACTATCAAATAATCAAAAGGTCATATCCTAAGGGTACATGGCAAAAGGTTCATGTCAATCAGTTCTGAATTAGATATCATAGGTTCAATTTAGAATTTATCGGATTTAATTTTATATCAAAGTTTTAAGTTCAGATTAAAAGAACTATATCATATGGTTCAAAAGAGTATGACAAGAGTCTATAACCAAAATTTCATAGTAACAGTTTACTTAAAATGTTTCTATTTAAAAGTCCATTTAAACAATCCTTCAAAATTTGTTTTCATAATAACTGATCTTACAAAATAGTTTTCATAAAAATAATCTTCCAAATCTCTTAGTAATTTCCATTAAAGTGATATTACTTATTTTGAAATAGCTTTTCCCAAAACGTTTCATATGTAGTTTAAGTACGGTTCAAAACCAATTAGGTTCAAATAAGGATTTAACAGATTAAGGTTTATATCAAAATCAATTTAGTTTTATAACAAGTCTATTAGATTAAGATTCAAAACAAGGTTCACAATTCAGGGTTCAGGACAAGAGATCAAATACAAAGTTCATGAAGATTCACAAAACAAAAGATCACATGGAAGGTTCACAAACAAGAGATCACATGAAAAGTTCACAACAGCAGGGAACATAGCAATGGTATAGGGGATCCTAATAAGGAAAATGAGAACTGAAGGAAAAGGAAAATGAAAGACCCTTACTGAAAGAGGGCAGAATATCTGTACTTTATTACGAACGCAAGAACACAAAGATAAAGGCTGACAAAGATGAGATTACTCCTTCCTCGAACCTAAGGAGTAGAAGACAGAAGTCCAAAGGGTCTTTAGTTATATTTCCATTATTAGTAAGTTAATAATATCACTGATTAGGTTAAGTCCTTATTAAGATGATTATGGAAGTAAGGTACATTTTATCAAGTTACAAAAATTTAAGAGTAATTACGACAAGTTTACATAGTTTAGGGTTTCAATTGAAATTTCATTAAATTCAAGGGTCTAACACGAAACTACTTTAAGTTACTGATTTAAATACACACCTTATTCAGAATGACATTTTAATCCCTTAAGTTTCACAATTCCCAGTTTATACCCCTTTAGTTATATAATTTTCAAAACAAACCCTACATTTACATAATTCATGTTTTAATCCTTATAAAATTTATTTTTACCAAACAAGCACCTTATATTACAAAGTTACAGAATATATCCTCAGAATTACATATAGTATAAATTTGACCCCTCAGAATTCATTAATTACACAATTGGTCCCTTAACTTTACAAAACTTACAATTTAAATCATAATTTATTTATAGTTACATATCAAACCCATAAATAGTCAAAATTACACATTACACCCTTAATAACATTATTTACTCAGAATAACTTCAAGTTTCCACAATTTATACTTTTAGTCCCTCTATTTTAATTATTTATAATTCGACCCTTATAAATACTATTAATTCATTTTCTTGCAATATTTACACCTAGGACCCTCAAGTTATATTTTTCCCACATTCCTACTGACTTATATGACATTACAAAAATATCCCAGAAGTTTCAAAGTTGGCAAAACACACCCTTCTAGTTTTATTTTTAAATCGCATAACCTTTTTAATATCCAAACCCTAACCCTAAAGTTACCAATCATCAAACCATCATCACCACATCATTAATGTGCATTAATTAGACCAGATTCATCACACAAAACCCTAACCCTAATCGTTCTAGGGTTTCTTCCTAATTTTTCCTTATCTTTCATATAATCCGATTTAAACATAATTCAAGATCAATTATTTTGGGCTTCTAAAAATCAAGTGGCTATTTTTCTAGGCTTAAATTATCAGTATAGAACATGTAAAAATTATGGTTACACATCATAAAATTCATATGGCATGATTCATGAATTAGGTTTGTTTTATGCCCTTTTATTTTCGTACGCCTAAAAAACATGCATGATTCGTGTTTATTATTTTTCTTAGGTCATATTCGACATGTAGATCATTAGAAAAATACTGGATAATTTTTAGAACGTAAAGATTAGTCGCAAGGATTTTATACCTATCGTACGAATGAATCGAACAAAATAATGCACCACAACCAAACGAAAGCTTCTATACTCCAACTCCTATTTTTCATAGCTTGTTAATCCTCGAAAGAACACCAGGAAATTATTTTCTCAGGTCCAGAAGTCATGTGGATGTTGGGTCGATTTTTGGTTTGGCGATCTTAGGGTTTTCGGTAAAAGGGTTTTATAAAATATAAAAGATTTGTTTACATAATATACAAACCGACTTGGAGGGGGGATAAGATCAAAGTTTTCGGTTTGTTAGTAGACTAAAACAGAAATTTTATTTGATTGATCTTTTCCTAGTTTAAATTGTGCTTTATCTTATTCCTTTAACACTTTTAAATCAAAATAAATATATATAATTAAAATTTTGGTATATATATAACTTTTATTGTGTCACATACATTTTTGTATCATGTACAAATGTTAAAGATGTCTTGAATTTATTTTATGTCACATATGGTTCTTTTACAAAGTTTTTGAATTTTATTTGTCACTTATATAAACTTTAATTAAATAATTAAAGTAGTAGGGGCATTTTGGTCTTTTACATGTTATCTGGATTTCAGGTATGTTGAATCTTAAAGACCTTGATAGATCTTCGTGAGCTCGTGGATCGTTAGTAATGTTTATGTAATCACAAACACACTAAAAGAAAGTCTAAGTTACTTGTATTCTATAGCGGAAAACAAACACAAGTAAGAACACTATTACTAAGAACGATTTGATCCTCTATGGATCTTTTAATTAATACTAAAATTGTTTTTCTAAACTCGTACATAATACATAAAGACGTGTTCCTTTTATAGACAAGGAACCCTAAACAACCCTAAACCGTTTCACAAGAAACGTATAATCTAAAAACTTTCTAAGATATGCAATATCACATTCTAAATAAACTCATGCATATCCTAACTAATAACAAAATACGCGGAAACTATCAATCAGCAGAAACACATTCCGCACAATCTATACTTCGGCAGTAACATTCTTCAGCAGAATCACAAAGCTTCAGCAGTAACCATCAGCAGTAACCATCAGCAGAATTCTTCCTTAGCAGAATTCCCAACAATCCTCCCCTAATCTTGAATTTGACATGGTTAAGTTCAAGATTTTTGATAGATCTTAAGAGGATTGAGTTCGAACATCAGCAGCAAAGAATCAAATGAACCACATCTCTATGAATGGCAAAACTTGAAACTCCAGGTCTTTGCAGCAACAAATGACATAATGTACATCAAAACAATTTAGTTTCATACTATTCTCATCACATCCAGGTGTGTTAACTCCTGTGAGAGGTGAATCATTGAAAATAATGGATTTGATGTCTCTTTACCAATAGCCATCACTACTGGAGTAGCCAAATGTTTAAGTTCGAAAACTATGGTACACTGATAACCATCTGATTTATTAGCAAATCAGCAACTATAAACGGATTTGAGATGTCTTTACCTGTAGCCGTTTGCTCAGGACTAGCCAATTCTTTGGTTTCAACTGAACCTTGGTGAATTGAATACCAAATATGGATACCAAATGTCTTTACCACAAACCATACTTTTGTGGACTAGCCAATTCTTTGGATCCCATAAAGGGTTACATCCATGGTGAATTGAGAACCATTTCAACTCTCAGCAATGAAGCAAGGGTGAGTTGAGTACCCTATAGCTTTTAGCAAGCTATTATAGCTATCAACAGATTTGATGTGTCTTTACCAAAGCTGTACCCTTTGGACTAGCCAACTCTTTGATGGACACAAGTCACATCTGGTGAGTTGATAACCATCAACAGAGTTATACAACAAACCTGCATAAAAGTTAGTATACAAAGGATTTTTTTTTTTTTTTTTTTTTTTTTTTTTTTTTTTTTTTTTTTTTTTTTAATTAAGAATGAAAATAAGAGAGAAATGAAATAAAGAAATAGAAAATATACAAATAATATATAATACCAGAATCAAGTAGAAGCTTGGTGTTGCAAAAGCTTGGACTTGATGAACCCAACCAATTGTTCAGCATGTGTCCTATCATTAGCAACTGGATGAGGAGGAATTTCCAACTTCCTTTGGAGCATTCGTGTAACACCCCAACCCGACAAGGGTAAAGATGTCACGCAAATGGTTTCATATCAGATAAACATAGCATACAATCAAATAGTAATACAATGGTTCTCAAATGTTACAAATGAAATCTTGCAATACAAAGGGTTACAAAGGAAAATAAAAGCCGTCTATAAAATCCATAAGTACATCTCTTCTAATAGCTTCTACTCAAAGTCTTCTAAGTCCAAAAGTCTCTTCACTTATACCCAAACCCGTCGTCCTGCTTAAAATCTGCCGCACACGAAAAGAAAACGTGCGGCTGAGCTTAAAAAGCCCAGTGAACAGATATAACGGAAACAAAGCAGTAGCATAATGAATAATACATGAGTAAATGAGAATGGAAGCATGAATACATGGTGAGAATACAAGGTAAGAATACATGGTAAGAATGCATGGTAAGAATACATAGTGTCATAAGGGAAAGGGTAAAGGTGCATGGTAAGGGAAGGTCAGTAATCCACTACGAGCCCATAACATGAAATCATAATCATAATCATAGCCATAAACATGTAGAGGGGAGACCTCTTAGTATCCTGTAAATATGAGGGGTGTCCTCATCATGGGTATCTTGTAAATATGAGGGGTGTCCTCAATCATGGGTTGGAGTAGCTAGCTCCCAGAGTGTGAAAGACGTGTATCGCACACACCATCAGTCACCATGAATAACATAACATAACATGAACATGAACAAATCTAGGATGCATCCATACGCCCCCGGTGGCCATAATCTGCCTCTACGTAAACATGAATCATAACATAACATGCAGGGACGGGACAGGTCATCACTCTCCTGCCCTAGTGTCATGCCATCGGTGCATCGACTGACATGGACATGAAACCCTCATGCCTAGTGAGTGGCTCGTAGTATCAAACTGAGGGTAAAGGTCAAGTATCATGAATCATGTTTTTAGTTTACTTGCATAGGTCAATATCATGTTTCATAAGTTCATAATCATGGTTCATAAGCATGGTTCATAAGCAAGGTTCATAAGCAAAGGTTCATAAGCAAAGGTTCATAATCATAAAAGGTTCAATATCATGATGGTTCAAAAGATCGGAGTGCATGAAATAAGGAAACATGACAATGGTATAGGGAAACCCTAATATGAATCATAATAAGAGAATGAAGGCCTCTTAATAAAGAAGCAGAATATCTGTACCTTATTGTAGAAAACATAAGCACACAAAAATAAGATGGGAAGAATCTCAGCTCCTCTCCTTCTTCACACCTAGAGGGGTAGACAAGTGTTACAACACTTTCTATTTTTAGTAACTTTCTATTTTAGGCAAGTTTCCATTTTTAGTAAGTTTCCATATTTGGTAAGTTCATAACTCATTATGGAAGTGAAGTATATTTTAATCACATTCTCATAGTTTAGGGTCCATTATGACCACTCTTCATAGTTTAGGGTTTTAACGCACGATTACACAAAGTTACATATTGAACCCTTCAATTTACTCACTTCACATATCAAGTCCATGACTTTCCACAATTTACACTTTTTAGTCCTTATATTTCCATAATTCATAAAAGGATTCAACAATATTAATACCTTACTCAAAATCCTCTTAGTTTCAAAGTATACGCACGTAGCCTTCATTCATTATTTTTGGAAAACACCCATGACCTTTATTGGTTCACAAAAGCAACCCCTCACTTTTTAAAATCAACCGAGCCCTAATTCCCATTTAAAAACCAAACGAAATCCAAATTCTATAAACCAAAACACACGTTAAATTCATACACCACAAACCTCGGTTTGAAACAAAGTGACCAAAAACCTTATCGAACCCATATCCAATTCATTCCCAGGTTCGACATACCTCAACAACACATCATAAACGTTCATCACATCCTTTTAGAACACTAAACTGATTCAAACATACCCATCGATCCCAGATTATTCGAAAACCCGACTCGGCCAAAACGAACCCACAATGACCAGACCTTGTTTCATACGTTCGTTAAGTTCCAAAATCATACAAAGCGTACACCAAACACACCCAGAACAGCAGGTCAATTTTTTTAAGATGGTTTAGGGTTTTTGGTTCGATAAAATATGTATATTCGTATAGATTAACTTTTAAATGTGCATGGGTCATATTCCTACGTATATATATAATGTGATTATGATGACAAGGATTTAAAGAAGAGATCAAACCATGCTACCGTCGAACAGGACCAGGCGTACGAGGAGGATGGGTCGAATGGCCAAGAACGAGCAAAACACCATCTCGTTGCACCTCAGCTTTCCCAGGCTTTATAAATGCTTCTCACAGATTTGTAGGGGTATGAGGGTTAGAAAAACACGTCACAACTTGTGTATAAAGATCGGACGAGAAGTTTTTGCGTTTACCTTTTTCTTGGTGAAAGCTATAACCAGGATCGAACTAGGCCACCACACTCGTTTCAAGGGCGTTCAAGAGCTTCTTTAGACGTTCAGAATTGCAGAGGTATTAAGTTTATGTGATGGGGTGGTCGAATGAGTTGTAACAGGCGATTTAGAATATTATGGTATGTAGGTGACTTTTCTTGGATCAAAATGCATGCCTGTTATATAAAACGTGTGGGATGGAGAGATTTAAGCCTATGAAATAGGTGGTCAAAAGTTGTGGCTGCTTAGACTTAACTGTTTCTTTTTTTTTTTTTTTTCATATTTTGACGTCAGTTTTGAAAAAGGAGATATATGTGCTCTTTTGAAAATGGTAACAAGACTAAGACATGTGAAAAAATAAAGCCTGGGAAAGTATATTTAAATGGTAGAAAACGTGTGAGAGGGATATGACTATGCAGAAACTTTCGGATGTGATTGACATGGTCTAATTAGTTGATAGTAGTTTCCATATTTTGAATATGTTGTGTGATTTAAAATTTTATATATAGGTACACATAATTAATTTGGTTCTAGCATGCTTCTAAGAGGTCCAAAATACTTTTACTATGTGCCAAAAATAATTTAAAGTGTTTTGGTTTCTTAAGTTTTTGATTTGGCGCGATTCGGAATCCTTTCGGTGCGTTACGAACTCTTTATGTAAACGTTTCAGATTGTAGGGGCATTTTGGTCTTTTTACATGTTTAAAATTTTTCAGGGTTTTACAACTCTTCCCCTCTAAAAGAAAATTTTCGTCCTCGAAAATTGAAGTCGCAAAGTTAAACGAAGTCGTAGCAAGTCGCAAAAGATCATTACAAACATTCTCACGCCCGAGGAGGTTCTTCCAAAAAGATCTTCAAAACAAACGGTTTCTCATGACTCGATCAAAACAAGATGGGTTCAGATTCCTCAAAAGGAGACAAATTAGGTTGATTCAGAACAAAAGGTCCATGCAACATAAAATGGACGAATGGTGAATCTTCAGGAAGCTCATATGGAATACGAACAAGAGTTCAAATCAAATTGACTGTATCAACAGTAGAGGGCTCTTCACAGAGTTTTCCAGATTTATAACTGAGGTCAACAGAATGCAAAACGAGAGTCCCAAACTCATCCAGATATCTAATGAACGAAAGCAGAGTATACGCATAGATAGAATGAACCTAACTTCTCACTAATCACAGATAACCAACGGAGATCAGATTCTAAACTTAGGTACTCCCCAAGATATCCTATGGCCACAATGAGTGCACGTTATATGGTGTAAGTATTATCACGTTGATCAGGCGTCATAATACTAGCACCACATAAATATGCCTTCATGATGATCATACTTTATCTCAAGTCGTAATCAAAACCACCTATCTTAATCCACCTAGTACTTCTACATTCTCAGAGGTCATCAAAATCAAACACCATAACTAAGAGGAGAACGAACTACTCGAAAGAGTTAACGGAAGTACCAGAATATCTATTAGAATTTGGTACATCGCTAAAAGCATCAAATCGTCCATCATTCATCAAATTTCTCATAACAAAACCATCGTCCAGCATATGCAGAATGAACATCGAGCGGAATTACTAACAGGGAACATAACTCATTCAGGGAATCCTATCTTAAGTTAACGGAAATTTGAGTAGGTCAAGAGGAAATGAATAACGTCATCCATAGCTTCACTCTTCACAAAGTCAACTCTTCCAAACACAAACGTTCTCTATCATAATTATCATCCATTCAAATGCATGAGCTTAAACTTCTTCCAAGTCCATGCAGTCTATCGTATGATCATAGGGTGGAAAGGAAGCCTAACTCGAGTCTGGTCCCTCAAGCCTTCGGCACCTCTTTTTGGGACTGTGGTGTAGTAACGTGAATCCCCGGTATGGTCACTGTGCATTCCTCCATCCGCGAGTCTGCTTCTGCTCTCAATTCATCTTAGTACGACTAAAATGGATAGAGAAGCAAGACTGCGGGTATTGGACGGGTCTTCAGCGTAGTTCGAAATTCGCCAACTCAACTGCCGTCATCGCCGGATGCATGGTAGTGTTGTCTGCTACAATCTCTAGGTGCCAATAAAGTCTGTTTCCTCCAGAATAAGGGTCCTTTACAAGATAATTTACATGCTCCTCTTTGCGCATAAAACTGAAATACTTCCCGGTGGTTATTCTCAGTTTGTCATCTCCCTTCTTAGAAGTTCTTGTGGTTGCTTCTTCAGTCCTTCAATCATCCACAGAGGTCGTCTGGTACGGAGTTTACAAAGATAGAATCAATCATTGATACGCTGATTTGAAAGGTGGTAATGGTGGTGATACGATTAGGTTTACGATAGTTGATACGCTGACGCAGAATTTCCTCTTTCATCTTTACAAGCTAACAGGGTATTCAAAATGAAACACTGAGGTGAACAAAATCATATTCCATCATCTCCTCCGATTTCTCAACTTCTATAGCATCATGGTCCGTCAACAGGGATTGGTTCAAATTTTCATTCTACTTCTCAACCGGAAAGGAAATCCAAGAGTTCCATCATAGAACACCAGAAAATTTTGCACAACAAAACTTCTAATGCCAACGTTTTCTAAGAGTGGATTCAAATAAGTGTCAGGGGACAATCATCAATCAAATGAAATCGAGATAGAAGTTTCCATAGCAGGTTAGGCTTAACAGATTTGAGCGGTTAAAGGTTATCATAACGAAAGTGGGATGAAACGTATTACTAAAGGTCACAAATTAGATACGGTAGTCCCTGGCAGCGTATGAGGGCCAGCCAATCCATAACTTAAAGACCTCAAAATCGAATATGTCAAAAGTAAACGGATTCGTAGGATAAACACGGTCGCCAAGCCAGACGGATAGTTCATATATCAAGGTCAAGTACATGGTTCATCAAAGTGTGGAGATAGATAAACGAACAATTCAAGGTGTTGGAGTCTTGTTTAGCTATTTAGCATAAGTTGCAGGTAGATTGTGAGTCATCGAAAATACAAACATCGTATAACTGTCAAAAGTCAGGCGTATAGAATATCAGTTACCAGCATCATCATGCTCAGTTAACAAATTTACATCGGGACAAAATTATCGTCACAGTCCATGGCTAATAATCACCAGAGTTCCCATAGGAGTAGTAATGGACTTTGCAAGGACAGAGTAATATCAGATGATACATTTATATTCAGCACGGGTAATGAATTCACATAATGTGTCAAACACCTTAAGATTAAATGACCTTCGGAATGGTCAAAGGAGCATCAAACTGCTTATTCCCATGAGTACAAAATCAGGTAGAGATAGCAAAAGTTTAACAATCGGAAATCATGGTAGGGAGTTCAAATGGTTTCAAACACCGAAGGTGGAACATAGGAGGGTAATCGTCAAAGATCAATCAACCTATCCTTTATCAGAATACAAATCAAAGCTAACTATTTAATGAAAACATATCGGCAACGCAAGTCTTATTGTTCAAAAGTGAGAGGAAAGCATTCTTATACTCATGGGAATAGAGATGTTTAAGACAAACTCAGATAGGGTCAGAAGATCCATAGATTATCAAAAGCATATAACAGAATGCATCAAGTACGTCATCGTCATAGAGATTCTCAGAATACCCGAAAAGACATCAAAATGATTAACAAAAGAATCAGAGATCGGAGTCGGAATCTTAGGTGGTGCAAAGCATGAGCTTTAAATCTCCAAAAGTGCTTTCAACAAACAGGGTTTAAATCAGAGTGATGCGGAAGCAATGATACTTAAACAAAAGCCTTATAGTCTACCCATTCCTCACTGGTCAAAACTTAAATTCCTATAGGGAAATCCTAAAGCAATTCTTAAAGGCTATCTTATAAGCGCATACAGTGTAAACTTAGTGGTCTAACTTACACAGGTCAAGGGTAAATGTATTACGAGTCGCAGCCTGTCTCTCTGATACCATAATTGTAACACCCCAACCCGACAAGGGTAAAGATGTCACGCAAATGGTTTCATATCAGATAAACATAGCATACAATCAAATAGTAATACAATGGTTCTCAAAGGTTACAAATGAAATCTTGCAATACAAAGGGTTACAAAGGAAAATAAAAGCCGTCTATAAAATCCATAAGTACATCTCTTCTAATAGCTTCTACTCAAAGTCTTCTAAGTCCAAAAGTCTCTTCACTTATACCCAAACCCGTCGTCCTGCTTAAAATCTGCCGCACACGAAAAGAAAACGTGCGGCTGAGCTTAAAAAGCCCAGTGAACAGATATAACGGAAACAAAGCAGTAGCATAATGAATAATACATGAGTAAATGAGAATGGAAGCATGAATACATGGTGAGAATACAAGGTAAGAATACATGGTAAGAATGCATGGTAAGAATACATAGTGTCATAAGGGAAAGGGTAAAGGTGCATGGTAAGGGAAGGTCAGTAATCCACTACGAGCCCATAACATGAAATCATAATCATAATCATAGCCATAAACATGTAGAGGGGAGACCTCTTAGTATCCTGTAAATATGAGGGGTGTCCTCATCATGGGTATCTTGTAAATATGAGGGGTGTCCTCAATCATGGGTTGGAGTAGCTAGCTCCCAGAGTGTGAAAGACGTGTATCGCACACACCATCAGTCACCATGAATAACATAACATAACATGAACATGAACAAATCTAGGATGCATCCATACGCCCCCGGTGGCCATAATCTGCCTCTACGTAAACATGAATCATAACATAACATGCAGGGACGGGACAGGTCATCACTCTCCTGCCCTAGTGTCATGCCATCGGTGCATCGACTGACATGGACATGAAACCCTCATGCCTAGTGAGTGGCTCGTAGTATCAAACTGAGGGTAAAGGTCAAGTATCATGAATCATGTTTTTAGTTTACTTGCATAGGTCAATATCATGTTTCATAAGTTCATAATCATGGTTCATAAGCATGGTTCATAAGCAAGGTTCATAAGCAAAGGTTCATAAGCAAAGGTTCATAATCATAAAAGGTTCAATATCATGATGGTTCAAAAGATCGGAGTGCATGAAATAAGGAAACATGACAATGGTATAGGGAAACCCTAATATGAATCATAATAAGAGAATGAAGGCCTCTTAATAAAGAAGCAGAATATCTGTACCTTATTGTAGAAAACATAAGCACACAAAAATAAGATGGGAAGAATCTCAGCTCCTCTCCTTCTTCACACCTAGAGGGGTAGACAAGTGTTACAACACTTTCTATTTTTAGTAACTTTCTATTTTAGGCAAGTTTCCATTTTTAGTAAGTTTCCATATTTGGTAAGTTCATAACTCATTATGGAAGTGAAGTATATTTTAATCACATTCTCATAGTTTAGGGTCCATTATGACCACTCTTCATAGTTTAGGGTTTTAACGCACGATTACACAAAGTTACATATTGAACCCTTCAATTTACTCACTTCACATATCAAGTCCATGACTTTCCACAATTTACACTTTTTAGTCCTTATATTTCCATAATTCATAAAAGGATTCAACAATATTAATACCTTACTCAAAATCCTCTTAGTTTCAAAGTATACGCACGTAGCCTTCATTCATTATTTTTGGAAAACACCCATGACCTTTATTGGTTCACAAAAGCAACCCCTCACTTTTTAAAATCAACCGAGCCCTAATTCCCATTTAAAAACCAAACGAAATCCAAATTCTATAAACCAAAACACACGTTAAATTCATACACCACAAACCTCGGTTTGAAACAAAGTGACCAAAAACCTTATCGAACCCATATCCAATTCATTCCCAGGTTCGACATACCTCAACAACACATCATAAACGTTCATCACATCCTTTTAGAACACTAAACTGATTCAAACATACCCATCGATCCCAGATTATTCGAAAACCCGACTCGGCCAAAACGAACCCACAATGACCAGACCTTGTTTCATACGTTCGTTAAGTTCCAAAATCATACAAAGCGTACACCAAACACACCCAGAACAGCAGGTCAATTTTTTTAAGATGGTTTAGGGTTTTTGGTTCGATAAAATATGTATATTCGTATAGATTAACTTTTAAATGTGCATGGGTCATATTCCTACGTATATATATAATGTGATTATGATGACAAGGATTTAAAGAAGAGATCAAACCATGCTACCGTCGAACAGGACCAGGCGTACGAGGAGGATGGGTCGAATGGCCAAGAACGAGCAAAACACCATCTCGTTGCACCTCAGCTTTCCCAGGCTTTATAAATGCTTCTCACAGATTTGTAGGGGTATGAGGGTTAGAAAAACACGTCACAACTTGTGTATAAAGATCGGACGAGAAGTTTTTGCGTTTACCTTCTTCTTGGTGAAAGCTATAACCAGGATCGAACTAGGCCACCACACTCGTTTCAAGGGCGTTCAAGAGCTTCTTTAGACGTTCAGAATTGCAGAGGTATTAAGTTTATGTGATGGGGTGGTCGAATGAGTTGTAACAGGCGATTTAGAATATTATGGTATGTAGGTGACTTTTCTTGGATCAAAATGCATGCCTGTTATATAAAACGTGTGGGATGGAGAGATTTAAGCCTATGAAATAGGTGGTCAAAAGTTGTGGCTGCTTAGACTTAACTGTTTTTTTTTTTTTTTTTTTTTTTTTTCATATTTTGACGTCAGTTTTGAAAAAGGAGATATATGTGCTCTTTTGAAAATGGTAACAAGACTAAGACATGTGAAAAAATAAAGCCTGGGAAAGTATATTTAAATGGTAGAAAACGTGTGAGAGGGATATGACTATGCAGAAACTTTCGGATGTGATTGACATGGTCTAATTAGTTGATAGTAGTTTCCATATTTTGAATATGTTGTGTGATTTAAAATTTTATATATAGGTACACATAATTAATTTGGTTCTAGCATGCTTCTAAGAGGTCCAAAATACTTTTACTATGTGCCAAAAATAATTTAAAGTGTTTTGGTTTCTTAAGTTTTTGATTTGGCGCGATTCGGAATCCTTTCGGTGCGTTACGAACTCTTTATGTAAACGTTTCAGATTGTAGGGGCATTTTGGTCTTTTTACATGTTTAAAATTTTTCAGGGTTTTACAATTCGATTCATCAGTGTCATGGACAATGGATATTGTTGATCAGAAAACATACATACTCTTATCCCAGACTCAGTCTCTACCACATGGACATTGGGAATGGGATAAAATCTCCAAGTATCAACTTTCCACCTATGGGAATTCTTCCAAATCGAATAGTCTTTCCCCTGTGGAGTTTGGGAGTCAAAGAGAACCTGAAGATCTCCCAATAGATATAGGCCTGCACCTTGTGGAGTATGTAGAGCATAATACTCAGTGACCAATTTGTAAAGAGTCTGCAGATCTTGTCTATCCACCAAATGAAGAATTTCTTGCAAGAAAGTGAAATTCTTATAGGATTGATCTTGCCTGTAGATAGTGTTAAGTTGTCCATCTGTGATAGTCCATCTGATCAACACATTGTATGATCCTTCAGGAAAAGTGTCAGAAGTTCCTTCCTGAATAAATGAATCATCAGTAGCTTCTAGGTCTACTTGCTTTGAAGAACTACTCATTTGAGCTCTGAGAATCTGCTTAGCCAATCTAACTGATCTTCTACTTGCAAAATGTTTGCCTATATGTGCCATTCTCTTCTTCCTTCTACCTGGGATGTAAATCCCCATAGAAACATCTTCATTAGCAATAGAAGAAGTATCTTCAGTAGGAATAGGAGAACTTGGATCAGAAACCCCTGTTACATGCAACCTGTCAGCCATTTCTCTGGCCTGTTTACCCGTAGCAGCTGCCTGTTCAGCTTGTTTAACCTTTTCTGCATTATAATTTGACAAGGATGAATCTTCATGATCAGCAGATGTTGCAGCAAAAGTTTCAGCAGAAGTGGGCATAGCTTCAGAAGAAACAGGAATCCCAGATGATTGTCTCTCAGAAGCTTCATCAGCAGCAATGGTAGGAGTAACAATAGGCTCAGCAGATTGTAAGTCTTTAGGAGTATCTTCAGCAATATCAGTAGAAGGACTCAGAGGTACTTGAGCTCCAGGAGATGAAGTACCTATCTCCACTTGCTTCAGTCTTTTAGTACTTGGAGCTTCCAAACTAGCAACAGTCCTCTTAGGTTGAGTAGCAGAAGAATGAATAGACTTCATAATCTGATCATAAATCCTATTCAACTCAGAATCAGACAAAGCCCAAACTTGCTTCTTTGTCAAACCATAACTGTACACAGATGTATACTGATTATAGACCACATTCCTCCGATATTGTTTCTTCTCTGCTTCAGTCTGAGGTCTATCTCTCTTAGCTTGTGCTTTCTGAGCAGCAATAGCCTTCCTCCTCTCTGCTGCAGCTTTCTTCCTCTGTTGCCCAAGAGCTACCATTTGTGCAGCAAAATTATTACTATCAAAGTTAGCTCCTAAGATACTTTGAGCCAAATTAGGATTGGATGCAGCTTGTTGAGTGTAAGAGTCCCATTGTGCATCAGTAAAATGAGTTGATTGCTCATCTAGCTCTCTTTGCCTTTCAGGAGGCAAATTTGAAGTAAAATGATCAGCCATCTGTTTTGCTAAAGCTTGACTCTTCACAAGATCCTCATATTCTTTAAACAACCTATCTTGCTCCTTCCTTTCTTCTTCACTAACAAGATCTGTACCAAGATCTTCTCCAACCACCCTTCCTTGCTCATTTCCAGAAGTATCCATACTAGTAACTCTGTCAATATCTTCAGTAGAAACTCCAATAGAAGCATCAGCAGAAACATGTGGAGTTGAAGATTCAACATGTGGAGCATGAACTTCATCAGTAGTATCCAAGACAAATGTTCTTCCAGCAACAAACACTTCAGCAGACACCTTGGAAGATGTAACATCAGCAGAAGCCACATGACCAACATCAATATGTTCTTGAGCAACATGCAAACTTGGCATTGTAGACTCCTTGCTCAAATACTGTCTTCTCCTTTTTCTGGAGAACTTAATCGGATCCCTTTGATGAGAGGATTCAGCAGCTTTAGGTGAATGAGTAGAAGTCTGCTGAGCAGCTTCAGCCAATAAATCAAGATAATCCCAATAACTAGCCTCCTGCTCATCATCAGATGCAAACACAAACTTCCTCTTCTTTTTCTGTCCAAGTTTATCCTCTAATTCTTGAACCCTTCTTTTCAGCACCACAATCTCATCACCAAGTGATGTTTTAGTATCTGCAAGTTCCTTCTTCAACTTCTCAATTTCTTGAACATTCCTGTTGAATAAAGTATACAGAGAAGTGAGAGTAATAGGGTCCTCAGCTCCACCAGGAGATGTCTCAGTGGTAAAGGGAGCTTCATTGGGCCTTTCAGAAGAAACATTTATATTCTCAAAATTAGAAGTGTTCTCATCTATTGGGTCTCTAAAGGGGCTAGGTGTGGACAGTCTTGGAATCTCATCTTCAAGAGGTGTAGGAATATTAGTATCAAGAGACTGAATTGTCTCCTCAACCTCAGGAACAAGCTCTTCAGGAGCTTCATGAGATGGTGATGGAATAGGTGAAGGTGTAGGCAGGACAGTAGAAACAATAGGTACTTCAGCAGCTAAGGATGGGCCCTCAACCCTTTCTACTGATGGAGTACCATCAGCAGTATTGGGAGCTGGCGGAGCATCAGCAGTATTGCCCTCATCAGCATCATCATTGCCATGTGGCAACATAGCTGGTAGAAGAGGGTGATGTTCCCCAACATAATGAGTTCTCATAGAAGCAAACAACTTGGCACTAAGGGCTCCTATGGGATAATGTCCTCTATCCTGGGTATTTATGTCTAAAATTATCTGTAAAAACCTAGGGTACATCAAAAACTTATGCCTTTTCTTTTGAATATTTTCTACCAAATTATCAAAAATAAACTTAGAAAAATTATAAGTCAAACCCTGTGAAAGACACAATATACCACAAGCCACTTGAGTAGAAAATTGATCCCATCCTCCGGATTTGTTGCTGATACATTGAAGTAATGTATGTACCAAAAATCTCCACTTGGGACAAAACTTGTTCTTCAGCCACATAGTCGTATCCACACTTTGATAACCTGCTGCTCTTAGACCAGTAAGAATCTCTTCAGTGTGAGTGTGATAAACCCCATTTTCATCATCCAACTGCAATCTTTCCCTAATCAAAGCTTCAGTCACAACATACTCAGTTCCATCTATCTTTGCTACTATCTCTGTCTCAGACCGCTTATCAGCAGATGCCCAAAATTGTTTGACCAAAGATTCATGTACTATATCCGGATAATGAGTCAAAGCAAAATGAATCTTTGATCGCTTTAAGAAATCAACCATTGGGTCATATATTTCCTGTCCCTTCGCTTTTCCCAGAAAAGCAACTTTATTGTGATCCTTCTTGAATTGTAGGGACTCCATTGAAGAAAGTGTGAGAGAATGAAGAATAGGTTTAGAGTACTTGAAGAGGGAATTAGTTGTTTTGGGCGAAGATTATATGAATAGGTTATAAATAGAAGTTACCCAATTATGGTCAAAATTTATCGGAACAAATGGTTGACCTTATCTGACGTGTAAAGTAACTTCACCATTCAAAATCAACCCTTCAGCAGAAATGATGGTCAAACTGCTGAAGTGAAGAGTCAATCAGCAGAATCAACTCAAGAGAATAATATCTTCGGTAAAGATTTTGAGTTTTAATTTGCCACCCAACTAGCATTAATTAGCATTTCCACTTGACTTCGCCTATATAATAACCCCAATTCACAATCCGCACAAATCACTTAACCCTAATTTATCATCAAACCTTCATCCAATCAAAATCACTTATCAACACAATGAATAACCAACCCGAAGTCATCGATCTTTCTTCTGAATCATCAGCAGATTCAGGAGATAACAAACCTCAATCATCCACACAACCTTCACATAGAAGGTATGGTATCACCAAGGAACAAGCCCGCAAGAAGAAGCATGATGTGGGCTCTTCAAGCAGACCCAACAATCCACCCAAACCTCCATCATCATCTTCTTCATCTGAGGATAGTCGACCTCTATTTCGATATCCTCACCAAGACGAGCCACCTACAAGGAAGTCCCCTTTCCTTCCTTCTTCAGAAGATGATAGTGTGGTGGATCCAGATGATTCATCTAGGGGCTCTGATGACTCCATAGAGCGTCTTGAGCCAATCTTCAATAGGTTGGTAAGAGAGGAAGAGGAGAGGGAAGCAGCATCAACCAGGGAAGAGAATCCCCAACCTTCACAACCCCAACCAAGGCCACACACCAGAAATCCACCACTCCCAAAGACAAGGGAAGTGGTTATTGGTCTTCCTGCTCCAAGGACTGGTGTTTTCATACCATAGAGACACAGGAAAGGGCAAGAGTGCAGAGGTGACTGGAAAGGGAAAGAGTAAGATGGAGTAGATGATGATGAGATGTTGCCAAGGACCAAAGATATAAAACTAGGTTCTTCAGCATCTTCAATCATGTCTGTTAGTCTTCCTGGTGCATCAGTAGTTGATAGGAACTTGTGTCAATGTAGATTATTTTGTATAGGATTGGTCTTTATGAAGTTGTTTGTAAGCTGTAATCTCTTTTGAATGAATGAACAACTTTTCTTTGATTATTACTTGTACTATGTTTCAGTACTTCCATTCAGCAGAAACACTCTTTAAGCTTACTTGACCATGTCCCATAAAAGTAATCTTGGTGAACTTCAACTTAAGATCATCAGTATCAAGGCAGTTCTGCAAAACATACACATAACAGCAAACAAACCAAACCATACAAACTAAAATTACATTAGTGGATTAGTGTGTTAGCAAACATAATCAAAAATCTATAAAATAATACAAACTTTACAATCACAATCCTCCCCTGAGGCATATGCCTCCCCTGAGGCCTATGCCTCCCCTCAAACATAGCATTTAAGGGTTAACCATCCCAATATGGACCACTAAGTGTTGAAACCTAGGTCCATCAAAAGCTTTAGTCAGCAAATCTGCCACATTATCATCTGTGTGAATTTTAAGCACCTTAATCAAATGTTTTTCATATGCATCTCTTATAAAATGGTGCCGTATCTCAATATGCTTAGTCCTATTATGAAAAACTGGATTTTTAACAATGCATATGGTACTTTGGTTATCAATAAAAATTGTGGTATTCATGAAATTAAACCCATAATCCAACAATTGATTTTGTATCCAAAGAACCTGTCCACAACAATTGGCAGCAGCAACATACTCTGCTTCAGTAGATGAGGTAGCAACAATGGTTTGTTTCTTGCATTGCCAAGAAATCAACCTTCTTCCAAGAAATTGGCAACCTCCAGTTGTGGATCTCCTATCCAGATTTGCACCAGCATAGTCACTATCACTATAAGCTTCCAACTTGAAAGGAGACTCTTTTGGGTACCAAAGACCTAGCTTGGGTTGGCCTTTGAGATACTTAAAGATCTTCTTGACTGCATTCAGGTGGGAAGTGAGTGGTGTGACCTGATGTCTAGAACAAGCACTCACAGCAAATGTGATATCTGGCCTTGAAGCTGTCAAATACATTAAGGAACCAATCATGGACCTGTACAGGTGAACATTCACTGCAGGATCTGGTTCAAGGTTATTCTTTGGTTTGGGAGCTTCATAGGGTGTAGTGGCAGGTCTAACATTCTCCATATCAAACTTCTTCAACATATCTTGAACATACTTATCCTGACTAATAAAGATACCATCTGGTTTCTGCTGAACTTGTAAGCCCAAAAAGAAAGTGAGCTCCCCCATAGCACTCATCTGAAACTCTCCCTTCATTAATTCCTCAAATTCCCTGCACCAAGCTTCTTTAGTGGAGCCAAAGATAATGTCATCCACATAAACTTGAACAAGTATGATATCCCTGGAATTCTTCTTAATGAAGAGTGTTTTATCTATAGCACCTCTTCTGTATCCATGCTTCAGCAGAAATGATGAAAGCCTAGCATACCAAGCTCTTGGTGCCTGATGAAGGCCATAGAGAGCTTTGACAACCCTGTAAACATGCTTTGGATTATCTGGGTCTTCAAAACCTTTGGGTTGAGATACATAAACCTCCTCATCAATTTCTCCATATAGAAAAGCACCTTTGACATCCATCTGATACACCATGAAGCCCATGTAAGATGCATAGGCCAAGAAGATTCTGATGGCCTCAACCCTAGCTACAGGAGCAAATACTTCAGTATAATCAATGCCCTCCTCTTGTCTGAATCCTTGTGCCACCAATCTTGCTTTGTTTTTAACCACAATACCCCTGGCATCTCTTTTATTTTTTAAAATCCACTTGGTACCAATAGCAATCTTCCCTTCAGGTAGTGGTACCAATAGCCAAACTTTCTGATTCTTGAATTGGAGCATCTCTTCCTGCATTGCTTCAAGCCAGCTGGAGTCTTCAAGAGCTTGACTGACACATGTTGGTTCCACTTGAGAAAGATAACAAGCAAACAGACAATGCTTAAAGTCTGTGTGATTGTCCCTTTGCTGAGATGAGACATAAGAAAGAAAAGCCACTTGACCATACTTAGAACCTTTCACAGAGCTTCTAGTTCTAACAAGTGCTTGAGGGTCACCAAGAATGTTGGATTGAGGATGAGCAGTATGTATCCTTTTGGTTGCATTGGGGTTGACTTCAATTGTGGTATCAAGATTGGTCATGTTTGGTCCAAATTCACTATCATAGGAGGCTGAGTTGAAGATACCAGCTTTGGGTGAGTGATTTCCAAGATCAGAAGGACCTGGAAAGCGTGTATAAGGTTCCTCAAAGTCTGTGGACACACTATTAGTCATTGGAGAACCTTCAGAAGACCCACCAGTAGATTTGGCAACCTCAGCAGAAACATGAGAGGGATCAGCAGAATCCTGGTTTCCACTGAAGGGTTGTGCTGACTCCTCACTAAGTCTTTCAACTTCTTGATTGGCTGCAAATTCTTGTTTCTTGAGTCTAGCAAGGTCCTCTGCATAGTGTGACAAATCTTCAATCTCCCCAGAAGTATCTCCTTCAACATGGTTAGGAGGAAAGGAAGGTACAACAATAGTATGTTCATCATGCTCAGACTCACTTCCTGAGTCCTCTTCCAGGGTACCTGCATTGTCAGTAGGAGACTCTTTTGTACCTGTAGATTGTTCAGAAACATATCTAGTATAACCCAAATAATCAGTTAGGTAATCCAAGTCAAAATACCAAGGATGACCTTGGCCTTGAACATGAGGCTTATTTTCTAGGTATCTCAGATTAAGGGTCTCCTCTATCTTTTTAGAACTTAAATTATATACCCTATAAGCCTTACTATGAGCTGAATATCCCACAATAAACCCCTCATCTGCCTTTTCATCAAACTTTCCTAAGGGATCACTAGTGTTCAAAATGGTCACCTGACAACCAAAAGGTTTAAGGTAATGAATATCAGGAACTTTCCCAGTGAGAAGTTCATAAGGTGTCTTGATATGAGGTCTAGTGATGGATACCCTATTCAAAACATAACAAGCAGTACTTACTGCTTCAGTCCAGAACATAGTGGGTAATTTAGAGTCTGCAAGCATGGATCTTGCTGCCTCTATTAAGGTCCTATTCTTTCTTTCTGCAACCCTATTTTGCTGTGGGGTTCTTGGAGTGCTATAGTCCCTTTTTATCCCCTTAGACTGACAAAGTTCTATTAACACAGCATTTTTGAACTCTGTCCCATTATCACACCTAATCCCTTTAACCTTTTTATTTAGCTGGTTTTCAACAAGGGTAATATACTCTTTTAAGATTGGATATGTTTCATCTTTAGTTCTCAAAAAGAATACCCAACAAAACCTGCTATAGTCATCAGTGATCACCAGGCAGAAGGATTTGAGATCAATACTCCTGACTTGAGCTGGACCAAAAAGATCCATGTGCAGCAACTGAAGAGGTTCTGAGATAGTGCTCACAGCTGTAATGGCTTTGTATGAAGCTCTGTGTTGCTTCCCTTTGTTGCAGGCAACACAATTGTGTTCATTGGTGAAGACTTTGGAGGGAAGCCCATGAACTAGACCAAGCTTAGATAGTTTGTTAATGGTCTTGAAATTAACATGAGCCATCCTTCTATGCCACTTAGTTGACTCATCCAGGGATGCTTTAGCCACCAAGCATGTCAGATCACCTTCAGGTTGGACTTCATTCAAGTTGAATGTGTACAAATTGTATCTTCTGGGAACTTTCAGCAGAATTGTGGTATCTTCTGGAAGCTTGAATTCTTTGGAGAGTACAAGACATTCATCCTCTGAGAAGAAGACCTTGTTCTTTGTATCACATAATTGAGATACTGAGAACAAGTTGAAGTGTTGCAGTTCCTTCACATAGAGCACATTTGCAAAGTCCAAGTGAGGTGTTCTGATGGTTCCATACCCAGTGATTTTGCCATCTCCTTCACCAAAGGTCACATTGCCTCCTCCTTGAATGGGTACAAAATCATGCATCATATCCCTGTTACCTGACATACTCCTTGAACAACCACTATCTATAATGCCAACATCTTTACTTTTCAAAGGATGATCCTACATATACAACAAAATTATACAAAAATTAGTACACATTGGAGACTCAAGTCATTACTGACTTGAGCCTGCCTTGTGGATCATAAGAATTAGGCCATGTAGATTGATAAGATCCACCATTGTTCTTGGAGTTTCAATTAAGATTAGGTCTCTTGTGAGTCCAAAAACAACCTGCTGAGGGCTTAACAGCAGTATCCCAATATCCCATACCCATATTCATTGGGTCAATAAAGCCAGGCCAATAACCATTCTGAAAATAAGAACTAGTGGGTTGCACAAATGGTCTAGTAACATATTTTCTCCTAGCAGACTGAAAATTTCTATCAGCAGAATGTTTCTTAGGAGAATGTCTATCAGCAGAATGTCTATCAGCAAAATTGCTGGCCCTATGAGATGCCTGTGGGACATATGGTGGAATATTCTGAACATTTGTCCACATTGGTCTAGGTTTAGTCTGACCAACACCCATTCTTTGCTCATGAAAATCACAATCCTTGATTAGATGAGATTTACTTCCACACACAAAACATTTCTTCTTTTTAGAAGATTTATTAAAAGAAAAAGATGTTCCATTACAAGTAGAATTATTCAAATTACTAACAGAAACAGGATTGTTTTTGACACAATAAGAAACATTATTTTGCAAAGAATTAAAAGACAAGTCTTTAGAAGAAACTGTCTTGGACTTGACATCCTCAGCAGCAATTCTAATAGACTTGTAGGGTGTCTTGGGTGTAGGCTTGGGAGAGGTCTTTGTAGGGTCTGACTTTTCACTTGAATCACAACTGGTATAGGTGGTAGACCCTTGGTCAGAGGACTTGTCACTGTCAGAACAAGAGATAAAGTTAGTAGTATTAGAGTTAGGGTCTGGCAAGTCACTTGACTTTTTGCCATATAGATGGTGTGATCCATCAAAGTCAGAGGTGATGGTGCTAGATGGCATGTGTTCTCCCCTAATTGGTCCAGGCACAGCATGTAATTCATCTTCCTTGACAAACTTAACAGGAACTTGATAGTCTACAGGTTCAGGGACAAAAACACTATACTCATTAGGGTCATATAATTGATCTTTCCCTATGTAGTCACCATACCCTAAACCAATCTTAGTTTTTACAGACATAGAACTATTAACTAACCTGTTTAGATTTTTAGATGAATCTTTCCATTTATCAAACCTAGCCAAGCTATTGTCTAGTTTAGTCTGCACTTCCTGTTTTTCTAACACTACCTCTGCTTTTTCTTTCTCAGTACGCTTTAAATCATTTTTAGCACAAAGTAAATCTCTCTCTAACACCCCTATCTTCTCATCATAAGCAACCTCATTCTTCTGAAACCAAACTTTTTGTCTTTCTAGAGTTTTTAAAGAGTGTTTATAAGCCTTAACATTTATATAACATTCATTATATTTAAGTTTTAATTCATCATATTCCTTTTTAAGTTCATTATACCTTTCACTACAACCAAATATACAATTTTGTACCTGAGATATGCCCATAAAGGCAGTGTGACTATGCTTATCCTCTGAAGAACAGCTCGCCATCAATCCATTCACTTCAGTATTATCATCATTCTCAGGTTCATGCACCTTCCAGTTAATATGATCATCCAGAGTGACCAAGGCTTTGGGGTTTTCAGCATTCACTTGATTCTTCTGATAGCTTGAATACCGAACTTCATCACCAGTCTTCCTATCCTTGCACTCTCTAGAGAAGTGACCCAACTGACCACATGAATAGCGCTTGATCTTCCTTCTGTCAAACCTAGCTGGATCTCGTCCCTGAAACCCAAACTTTCTTCCAGACTTCTTTTCAAACCTCTTGACATTTAAAGTAAGCATGGCCACCTGCCATTTTAAATTCATCTCTTCCAAATCAAGAGGATCCACCTGTTCAAAATCCTCAAAAGCCAGATGCTGCTGATGTTCATAATCAGCAACAAAAGAGTGGAGTATATCCTCCATTACACCACTGGATTGTGGTTGAGAGTAGGAAGATATTACTGAGGAGCTTAAACTTGAAGCCTGAGTCTGCTTGTTGGAGGTGGTGCTCACAAAAGCTGAATAAGTAGGGTTTGATAAACGAACGGGGCTTCTAACATCAGGCTCAAGAGTTTTGAGTTTGTTGTAGAGATCATCAAAAGAAAGCATATCAAGACCTCCTTTTGTTTTGAGTGCAATGCTCACTTGTAGCCATGAGGGAGGTAAAGATCGCAGGAACTTAGCATTGCAGTCCTCATTATCAGGTCTAGCCTTCAGCTGGTTCATCTGGCTCAAAATTTTATGGAACCTATCATACCCCTTGTGAATTCCTTCCTCTTCAGTTATTTGGAACTCTTGAAACTGCTGTTTCAACATCGACTTCCTCATCCTTCTTGACTCATCGTTCCCACCAAACCTAGCCTTGATTGCCATCCAGATATCTTTTGCTTCCTCCATGTAGTGAAAGTCTCCCATGTGATCATCTGGAATAGCCTGAAGGAGAATGGTTCTCACTTTATTTTCTCTTTGTACTGCAAGAACCTCTTCAGCAGATTTAGGAGGAAGAATCGAAACAACACCATCAGCATCTTTGGTGTGTTTCTTCAAACTATTTCCTTTACGGACAATTTCCCAAAGATTCCAATCAATATTGGTGATCCAGTTCTGCATCTTCATCGCCCATAATTCATATTCTTCCTTCTTAAGGTAAGGAAACTTTGCATTGCTGTTGGTGAGATTGAGTTGTTGCATAGATGTGGTGTTTTGGTTGTTATTGTTGTTGTTGCTGTGAACTTCAGATTCATCGTCTGATCCAGGCATTGTTATTGTGATAGGGTGTGAGAGGGTGTAAACGTAAAGGTGTTCTTAGTAACACAGAGACTCTCACGAGGCTCTGATACCACTTGTTGAATCTTAAAGACCTTGATAGATCTTTGTGAGCTCGTGGATCGTTAGTAATGTTTATGTAATCACAAACACACTAAAAGAAAGTCTAAGTTACTTGTATTCTATAGCGGAAAACAAACACAAGTAAGAACACTATTACTAAGAACGATTTGATCCTCTATGGATCTTTTAATTAATACTAAAAGTGTTTTTCTAAACTCGTACATAATACATAAAGACGTGTTCCTTTTATAGACAAGGAACCCTAAACAACCCTAAACCGTTTCACAAGAAACGTATAATCTAAAAACTCTCTAAGATATGCAATATCACATTCTAAATAAACTCATGCATATCCTAACTAATAACAAAATACGCGGAAACTATCAATCAGCAGAAACACATTCCGCACAATCTATACTTCGGCAGTAACATTCTTCAGCAGAATCACAAAGCTTCAGCAGTAACCATCAGCAGTAACCATCAGCAGAATTCTTCCTTAGCAGAATTCCCAACAAGGTATTACAACTTCTTCCCCACTAACAAAAAAATTCGTCCTCGAAATTTGAGGTGGAAACGAAACGGAAACACAACTGACTGTTAACAGGAATACGAAAAACTTCGGTTCTTATAACTCTATATTGTAGGTCAAAACTTCGGTTTCCTCAAAAGACACATCATACCGAATCCAAATCGAAAGAAAGATATATTGAACGAAACGGATGATAATCGGATCTTCTCGAAAAAGACTCAGGAATTACATGGGATTTTGACGGACAAGTTGTCCACAGAATTTGATTAGACAAACTGGAGTAGAATGTACAGGAATAGATCGTTGATAACATCCATTGGCAGAAGTTCTATGATATGACCTAAGATTATTACCGAAAAAATTTGGAGGTCAGCAGAATGCGTGACGAGAATCCAGACGTGTCGATTTACCTAACGGTGGAAACGGGTTACGCGTACAGTTAGAATGAACTTAAAGTCTCGCTAATGCGGAAAATCTCAAACAGTTATCAGAATCTCTAGAGTTCTAAGGCACTTCTCGAAATATCCGATGCCCACAACAAGTGCATGTTATATGATGTAAGTATTATCACGTTGGCCAGACGTCATAATACTGGCATCATATAAATATGCCCGCATGATGGTCATACTTGATTTCAAGTCGTGAACAACTAACTTATCTTATTCCACCTAGTCTTCCTACGGTCTCAGAGGTCATCAAAATTAAATACCCTAACTAAGTGGAGAACGAATCACTAGAAAGAGTTAACGAAAGTCCCAGAATGCCTATCAGAATTTGGTACTTCATTATAAGTATCAAATCATCCATCATTTGCCAAAACCTCTCAAAACAAAGTCATCACCGAACATACGAAAAAAATGAACACGAACAGGAATGCTTCTAGGAACTTAACTCATTCGAGGATCTTATTACGAAACTTAAGTAAGTCAACGGAGTGAAAGTTAGTCGCCAAGAACTTCGGCCTTCATAGAATTAATTTTCCCCCAACCATAAAGGGTCTTTTCCAAAAACCCGCTCATTTAACACATCCAATCTCTTCAAGTCCGGTTAATCTGTCTTTATCAGTCCATCAATCGGAAAGTGAAACCAAAATCAGAACTTGTGATTGGTCCTTCGAGCTTTCTGCCGTTCTTCTTGAAATGTGATGGAGTAATGTGAATTTCTAACATGCTCTTTCTCGTCTCCGAACGTACTATCAAGTCATACAATGACCATTTGTCCCAGTAGTCACGAGAAAACCTAATTACCAATTTTATAAGCAGTCAGAGCTTTAGCTAATACTATTAGCGTTACTAATCGTCATACCAGTCGTTTATGGATTCGGAAGGCGATTTCAAAACTAAAATTAATTTGTCCTTGAAAAGAAACTTCACGCTCTAAAATTAAACAAACACCTAATCGTTTCGGGGTGGAGGAATATCTGTTTCTAACAGTAATACGGTTCAGCTATCTCTAGTCACCATCCTTCTTTATCGCGAACGAAACTAAAATACGCCCAGAAGATACAATTAAACAAACTTACTTCCCGATCTTCGGTTGTTGCTCTTCTCGGTTGCTCAACCGACTGGTATGATCCCGAACACATCTGAAAGACACCTTCACTTGGTGACTAAACATCTCTCGGTAACTTGTCAATTCCTACTTCACGCTTCGGTGGACAACTTGGTGGTTCAACCAGGAATTATATTCAGAAACTCATGGTGCCCAATAACTCTCAAGATGAGGTTCATTCCTCAGTGTACGAAATGGGTTCTAGGAAAACTTCAGTACTCGAATTTCTAAGGAGGTATTTTTAATGGATGCCAGAAAACCAAGGCCACCATGGGAAATCAAGTTCTGGCTTTCATAGCCGAAATGAGCTCGACAGACTTAGAAGGTTGAGAACCATGATAGACACATATCAACATAATTTATTCCAAAATTTGCTCAAGCCTTATTATTAAATATTCGGGAAAACCCACAATCCAATGGAATCCGTACAATATTAATGTCAAAAGAAACCTAAGACAAAATTTTATCAGTAATAACACACATGACTCGAGCTCTATTTCCATGACTAGACCGTGTTACTTGCAGTGGACTCCAAGTCTGAATCCACTTCATCTTCCTCGCTAAGCCATCCGTTTCGGTTCCCTTCAGGCTGTGTCAGTGGTTGTCTCGCAAAACCATCCTCAGGGTTCCTTCCTTCATCTCCTACGTCGTCCACGAATCCATACAAATTGTGACGCTCTACCCGCACTACTCCTCCTTCTTCCACGAACTTGGGACACCTTCCCGGGTACTTAGTCACTACTCCGTCTTTATCAGTCACTTTCGTCTCGTGCACATGTACCTCCGTTCCATTTATATTAACCACGGTCAACCTTTCTTCAATCCGGCAGGGACACATGCTAGCAGGGATCAGCATCCTTCTGTTAGTCCATCTCAACTTACCAATCTTTTTCCGGCCTGTAGCGAAAACTGTTGTCCAACGATACGTGCTGCGTGCTGGAGGTGCCATGCTAAAAATGACACAAATGATACTAAGTACTAGAACTCGATAGGAGTCGAAAACTACTCATAACTCAAAAATTTTAAACACGTGGAATATCACCGTCTGAACGATTTCAAAGATGATTAACGAAATATGGAGAATAAGCACGAATGGAACGACAAAACAAAATCCTAATGTCTACCCAAATCCTCACCGGTCAGAATTTAAGTTCCTATAGGAAAAGTCCTAAAATAATTTCTCAAAGGTTGTCCTACGAGCACTTACAGTGGAAACTTAGGGGTCCTAACTTACACAGGTCAAGGGTAACTGTATTACGAATCGCAGCCTGTCGCTTTGATACCATAAATTGTAAAACCCCAACCCGACAAGGGTAAAGATATCACAACAATGGATTCACATCAGAACAAAAACCAAGCATACATTTTCATTAATACAAAAATCTCAAAGGATAACAAATGAAATACTAAATCTATAGGGTTACAAATGAAAACTTCCAAAACATTATGTCTAAAGCATATTATCTTTGGTTCAATTCTAAATCCAGCATAGCTATCCAAGCTTCTAAGTCCACAGGTACACTCTTCTCTCACTCCCAGCTTCCTACTAACACCTGCCGCAGGAAAAGAAATGCGGCTGAGCTACGAGAGCTCAGTGAACAGATATAACGGTAACAAAACAATAATAGATAGTAGAATCAAGAAGATCAGGAATACAGGTCATACCAATAACTCAAGATGTAGAAATGCGATGTCAGGAATAAATAAGGAATAAGACTAAGGAAAAGAAAAGGGAACAAATAATAAGGAAATTCATAAGATAAGGAAAACAGAAACCTATCACGAGCCCAGAAACAAGCCATATCATATCATCGCAAATGTAATCAAATAGAGTAGCTAACTCTCAGATATGTGAAAGACGTGTATTGCACACACCATCAGTCACCAGATAAACATAACAATAAACATATAACATATAACATATACAGATAACAGGTCAAATCTAGGATGCACCCATACGCCCCACAGACAAATCAATAATCATAATTATAATGGCCATAGCAAATAATAAATAAGGGATGGAACAGGTCATCACTCTCCTGCCCTAGAGTCATGTCAGAGGTGCGTCAATGACATGGACATGAAACCCTCATGCCTAGTGATTGGCTCGTAATATCAAACTGTAGGTCAAAGGTCAAACGCACTATCAAATAATCAAAAGGTCATATCCTAAGGGTACATGGCAAAAGGTTCATGTCAATCAGTTCTGAATTAGATATCATAGGTTCAATTTAGAATTTATCGGATTTAATTTTATATCAAAGTTTTAAGTTCAGATTAAAAGAACTATATCATATGGTTCAAAAGAGTATGACAAGAGTCTATAACCAAAATTTCATAGTAACAGTTTACTTAAAATGTTTCTATTTAAAAGTCCATTTAAACAATCCTTCAAAATTTGTTTTCATAACAACTGATCTTACAAAATAGTTTTCATAAAAATAATCTTCCAAATCTCTTAGTAATTTCCATTAAAGTGATATTACTTATTTTGAAATAGCTTTTCCCAAAATGTTTCATATGTAGTTTAAGTATGGTTCAAAACCAGTTAGGTTCAAATAAGGATTTAACAGATTAAGGTTTATATCAAAATCAATTTAGTTTTATAACCAGTCTATTAGATTAAGATTCAAAAAAAGGTTCACAATTCAGGGTTCAGGACAAGAGATCAAATACAAAGTTCATGAAGATTCACAAAACAAAAGATCACATGGAAGGTTCACAAACAAGAGATCACATGAAAAGTTCACAACAGCAGGGAACATAGCAATGGTATAGGGGATCCTAATAAGGAAAATGAGAACTGAAGGAAAAGGAAAATGAAAGACCCTTACTGAAAGAGGGCAGAATATATGTACCTTATTACGAACGCAAGAACACAAAGATAAAGGCTGACAAAGATGAGATTACTCCTTCCTCGAACCTAAGGAGTAGAAGACAGAAGTCCAAAGGGTCTTTAGTTATATTTCCATTATTAGTAAGTTAATAATATCACAGATTAGGTTAAGTCCTTATTAAGATTATTATGGAAGTAAGGTACATTTTATCAAGTTACAAAAGTTTAAGAGTAATTACGACAAGTTTACATAGTTTAGGGTTTCAATTGTAATTTCATTAAATTCAAGGGTCTAACACGAAACTACTTTAAGTTACTGATTTAAATACACCTTATTCAGAATGACATTTTAATCCCTTAAGTTTCACAATTCCCAGTTTATACCCCTTTAGTTATATAATTTTCAAAACAAACCCTACATTTACATAATTCATGTTTTAATCCTTATAATATTTATTTTTACCAAACAAGCACCTTATATTACAAAGTTACAAAACATATCCTCAGAATTACATGTAGTATAAATTTGACCCCTCATAATTCATTAATTACACAATTGGTCCCTTAACTTTACAAAACTTACAATTTAAATCATAATTTATTTATAGTTACATATCAAGCCCATAAATAGTCAAAATTACACATTACACCCTTAATAACATTATTTACTCAGAATAACTTCAAGTTTCCACAATTGACACTTTTAGTCCCTCTATTTTAATTATTTATAATTCGACCCTTATAAATACTATTAATTCATTTTCTTGCAATATTTACACCTAGGACCCTCAAGTTATATTTTTCCCACATTCCTACTGACTTATATGACATTACAAAAATATCTCAGAAGTTTCAAAGTTGGCAAAACACACCCTTCTAGTTTTATTTTCAAATCGTATAACCTTTTTAATATCCAAACCCTATCCCTAAAGTTACCAATTATCAAACCATCATCACCACATCATTAATGTGCATTAACTAGACCAGATTCATCACACAAAACCCTAACCTTAATCGTTCTAGGGTTTCTTCCTAATTTTTCCTTATCTTTCGTATAATCCGATTTAAACATAATACAAGATCAATTATTTTGAGCTTCTAAAAATCAAGTGGCTATTTTTCTAGGCTTATATTATCAGTATAGAACAAGTAAAAATTATGGTTACACATCAAAAAATTCATATGGCATGATTCACGAATTAGGTTTGTTTTATGCCCTTTTATTTTCGTACGCCTAAATAAACATGCGTGATTCGTGTTTATTATTTTTCTTAGGTCATATTCGACATGTAGATCATTATACAAATACTGGATAATTTTTAGAACGTAAAGATTAGTCGCAAGGATTTTATACCTATCGTACGAATGAATCGAACAAAACAATGCACCACAACCAAACGAAAGCTTCTATACTCCAACTCCTATTTTTTGTAGCTTGTTAATACTCCAAAGAACACCAAGAAATTATTTTCTCAGGTCCAGAAGTCGTGTGGATGTTGGGTCGATTTTTGGTTTGGCGATCTTAGGGTTTTCGGTAAAAGGGTTTTATAAAATATAAAAGATTTGTTTACATAATATACAAACCGACTTGGAGGGGGGATAAGATCAAAGTTTTAGGTTTGTTAGTAGACTAAATCAGAAATTTTATTTGATTGATCTTTTCCTAGTTTAAATTGTGCCTTATCTTATTCCTTTAACACTTTTAAATCAAAATAAATATATATAATTAAAATTTCGGTATATATATAACTTTTATTGTGTCACATACATTTTTGTATCATGTACAAATGTTAAAGGGTGTCTTGAATTTATTTTATGTCACATATGGTTCTTTTACAAAGTTTTTGAATTTTATTTGTCACTTATATAAACTTTAATTAAATAATTAAAGTAGTAGGGGCATTTTGGTCTTTTACATGTTATCTGGATTTCAGGTATTACACTGCTGCTGAACAGTGGGTCATACAGCTGCTGGATAGATAAGGATGAAGAAGATATTTTGTATATGAGTCAATTATATACGGTAGATAATATCTAGATATTTGATCAGTCAACAAAGTTGTAAACAAAGATACAAGTTGTATCTTAATGATTGACATACACAAGCAAGTAGTAGAAAAGACTTATCAACTTTGTAATGATCTCCTTTGTACTATAAAAAGGAGATCATACCTTTAGATAAAAAGTGTGTCTTTGTGCTTCACCATGTGTTATCTGTGAAGACACCAGAATGTTTTATGTAGTGTTCTAGTGTGCTTAGAATTTAAACACCAAAGGGTGTCAATATGTAAAACATCAAAAGAGTGTGTGTGGGAATATCAGACAAGGGGTCTGATGTTGTTAGATTTGTTAAGCCTCAAGGTAATCAAGGTTATCTTTGATCCCTGTTAGAGTGTAACCGTGCTATATTTGATCACATAGCATTGGGGCTGAGTTTAATAACAAACGAAGAAATTGGCAAAACCTTGTTGTGATAGTATTGTTTCTTTCATTGAATATTCCGTCAATATTATCATCATGCTAGTCATAGACAAAATCCTAGATCAAAGGTGTAACAACCTTGATCCCAAAGCGATCAGAAAAACTTATAAGTAGTTGGTGTTCATAAGCTCTATTAAAGTTTTTCCACAAGTGGTATCAGAGCGGGGGGCTCTGGATCTAGGAAAAGAAAAAGGTTTTAGCTAAAGAAAGAAGAAAAATTCGTTTTGCTTAAATTTTTCAAAACTGTTGCAGAAACAGTTGAGGTATGAATTTTTGGTTTTTCTTTCTTGGTTTACACACACAAAGGGGAAGAATCACACACAGAAGAGAGTTGATTATGTTCTTAAAAGATTAAAGGCTTGTTTATATTTATTTGGCGAAGAAAGTTATTTGTTGCTTATTTGAGGATGAAGTAGAATTTTTCAAGGTTGTGTTCTTATCATATCTTAAGGTGATTGCTACACTTTAAAGATAACTTGTTCGTTCGTTCAAGTGACTATGAATTGACAAACACTTAAAGGAGTTACGTTGTAGCGCTCAGTGTCTCATAGAAGATGAGTTTTGTGTCAAGAGACTGAGGTCTCCCTATACCAAGAGATTGGGTATACGTTCAAAGTCAGTTTTAGTACAAGACATAAGATTGAAGGTTGGTTTATTCTGTTTCATCATCAAGTTAGTAATGGTTGGTTTTTCTTCATCGGTCATAAAATCCTATAGAATTGGAGATTCAAATGGTTAACATATGGGTTTCAGGGGAAGCTTAAATGTTCAAGTGTTTAACCATTTATTATATTTGTGCATCACCATAGGGGAAGATTGTTGATTCTTACTTCTGTTGATTAGTTTTACTACTGATGGTTTAGATTTTTACTGTCTCAAGTTCATTTTTAGTGCGGAAAGCTTAATGGAGGGTAATTTGAGATATTAGAAGGATAGATTGGATGTGTAGTAATAGTTCGTAGTTGTAAAGATCATATTTGTAATATTCTCTATTTGTTGATAACAAAAAGGGGAAGAGATGTGGTGGATAGCATAGATTAAGGGGAAGACAGTATGGTTTCATTCATGGTGAGATTTAGTTATCTCAATTTCTCTACTTCGTCTAGGGAAATTCGTACAAGAATGTGTTTGTTTTGTAATCATCAAATAGGGGAAGATTGTTGGGAATTATATTTTCATGGATTTGATGATCACAGAACAAGAAGAATGAAACATGAAGAATACTGAAATGATAAGCAAAATACGCTAAGTAGATTCTGCTGCTAGGCATAAATCATACTGTTGCTAGTGTATTTTATACTACTGCTGGTTCAGAGCATACTGCTGCTAGTGCAAACATTCTGCTGCTAGTACAAACAAGCTGCTGCTAGTGCAAACATACTGCTGCTAGTACAAATGAAGCTGCTGCTGATCAGTGAGTCATACTGCTGCTGGATAGATAAGGATGAAGAAGATATTTTGTATATGAGTCAATTATATACGGTAGATAATATCTAGATATTTGATCAGTCAACAAAGTTGTAAACAAAGATACAAGTTGTATCTTAATGACTGACATACACAAGCAAGTAGTAGATAAGACTTATCAACTTTGTAATGATCTCCTTTGTACTATAAAAAGGAGATCATACCCTTAGATAAAAAGTGTGTCTTTGTGCTTCACCATGTGTTATCTGTGAAGAAACCAGAATGTTTTATGTAGTGTTCTAATGTGCTTAGAATTTAAACACCAAAAGGTGTCAATATGCAAAACATCAAAAGAGTGTAACCGTGCTATATTTGATCACATAGCATTGGGGCTGAGTTTAATAACAAACGGAGAAATTGGCAAAACCTTGTTGTGATAGTATTGTTTCTTTCATTGAATATTCCGCCAATATTATCATCATGCTAGTCATATATAAAATCCTAGATCGAAGGTGTAACAACCTTGAGCCCAAAACGATCAGAAAAACTTATAAGTAGTTGGTGTTCATAAGCTCTATTAAGTAGTTGGAAATTTAAATTTTGAAGATGTGTACTATGTACAAGAGCTAAATTATAATCTTTTTAGTGTCTCACAAATGTGTGACAAAAAGAACAAAGTTCTTTTCTGTGACACTGAATGTCTTGTACTTTCTCCTGATTTTAAGATGCCTGATGAAAGTCAAGTGCTTCTTAAAATTCCTAGAAAGGGCAATATGTACAGTGTAGACATGAAGAACATTGTTCCTAAAAAGAATTTAACTTGTCTTGTTGCAAAGACCACATTGGATGAATCAATGTTATGGCATAGGAGGCTTGGTCATATTAACTTCAAAACCATAAATCAGATTGTTAAGAATGGTTTAGTAAGAGGTTTACCTCAAAAACGATTTGAAAATGACCAAACATGCATTGCTTGTCTTAAAGGCAAACAACACAAAGCCACTTGTAAGCCCAAGATGTTTAACTCTATCAATCAATCATTGTTTATGTTTCATATGGACTTGTTTGGTCCTATAAATGTTAGAAGTATGCAACATAAGAGATATTGTCTAGTTATTACTGATGACTATAGTAGATTTACATGGGTTTTCTTTTTAGCTACTAAGGATGAGACACCTAGCATCCTTAAGACATTCATTACTGAGATAGAAAACCTAGCAGACAAAAGAGTAAAAGTCATTAGATGTGATAATGGGACAGAGTTCAAAAATAGAGTTATGGATGAATTCTACAAAGAAAAGGGTATTAGGAGAGAATTTAGTGTTGCTAGAACTCCACAACAGAATGGAGTTGCTGAAAGGAAAAATAGAACACTAATAGAAGCTGCTAGAACTATGTTAGCTGATTTTAAGCTACCTATAACTTTTTGGGCTGAAGCAGTCAACACTGCTTGCTATGTTCAGAATAGAGTTTTAGTTGTTAAACCTCACAATAAGACATCATATGAACTTTTTAGAGGTAGAACTCCTGCAATAGGATTTCTTAGACCTTTTGGATGTCATGTGACAATTCTCAATACCTTAGACCATTTAGGAAAATTCGATGGTAAAGCAGATGAAGGTTTCTTTGTTGGATATTCTCTTAATAGCAAAGCATTTAGAGTATACAACACAAGAACTAGGATTGTAGAGGAAAATCTACATGTGGAGCTTTTGGAAGATAAATCCAATGTAGAAGGTCAAGGACCAAAATGGCTATTTGATCTTGAAACACTAACCAAATCAATGAATTATGTGCCTGTTGTTGCAGAAACTAATGATTTTTCAGGTTCACAAACAACAAATGAGGCAGGGTTAGACAAGGAGACAAATCAAGATCATATTTGGATGCCAATAAGTACCAGTGTGGCTTCATCTTCAACAAATGATGAATCTTCTTCTGGTAAAGCTAAAGAAGATGTTGAAAGTGAACTCAAGGAAGATGGAACAAAGGAACAACAAAATGTTTCTGCTGATGATAGTGCTGCTGAGACAGAGCATTCTACTGCTAGGCTTAATTTTTCTGCTGCTAGGCTAAATGATTCTACTGCTGGCCCTTCAGACTCAAATGAAGCAGATTTCTCAGATGATGAGGTAGATTTAAGCAACATCACACCTAACTATCAAGTTCCTTCAACCCCACACACAAGGATTCACAAAGTCCACTCCCTAGAAAATGTTATTGGAGATGTACAATCAGGTGTGAAGACAAGACAACAACTGATGTCTTCAGACCAACAAGGGCTTCTTGATGCCCTTTATGCTTCAAAACAGCATGAGTTTTCAAACTCTTGCTTGTTTGTATGTTTTCTCTCACAAGCTGAACCAAAGAACATTCTGAAAGCCTTAGATGATTCAAGCTGGGTAGAAGCTATGCAAGAGGAGCTTCTTCAGTTCAAGATTCAGAAAGTATGGGTGCTAGTTGATTTACCTAAGGATGCAAAGGTAATTGGCACTAGATGGGTTTTCAAGAATAAAAGGGATGAAAGGGGAATAGTGATTAGGAATAAGGCTAGATTAGTAGCCCAAGGGTACACACAACAAGAAGGTATAGAGGAGTAGCAAGACTTGAGGCAATTAGGCTTTTCTTAGCTTATGCTTCATTTTTAGGCTTCACAGTTTACCAAATGGATGTCAAGAGTGCATTTTTATATGGCACAATTGAAGAAGAGGTGTATGTCTCACAACCTCCAGGGTTCATTGATCCTGACCATCCAGACAAAGTGTACAGAGTAGTTAAGGCTCTTTATGGCCTTCATCAGGCACCTAGAGCTTGGTATGAAACACTGGCTTCCTATTTAAAAGAGAATGGATTTCAAAGAGGAAAGATTGATCAGACACTTTTCATCAAACAACACAAGAAGGATCTTCTGTTAGTGCAGGTGTATGTGGATGACATTATCTTTGGATCTACAAGGAAGGAGATATGTTTGGAGTTCGAGAAGCTTATGCATGATAAGTTTCAGATGAGTTCCATGGGGGAACTTACATTCTTTTTGGGTTTGCAAGTTAAACAGTCATATGAAGGCATATTTATTAGTCAAGATAAGTATGTTGCTGAGATACTAAGGAAGTTCAACTTTACTGATTCAAAAATGGCAAGCACACCAATGGACTCTGAGAAGCCTATTCCAAAAGACTTAGATGGAGAAAATGTGGATGTACACACATACAGATCTATGATAGGATCTTTGATGTATCTTACATCATCAAGACCTGACATCATTGTTGACATAAATAAATGCCTAAAAACATTATCAATATTTATTCATATCTCTATGTTTTGATGATCACAAAATGTAAACTCATTAAAACATAAACTTATAAATTAAACAAGTACTTAGTTGTAAATATTCACTTCTACAACTAAAATCACTTAAGGTATGAATGAACTAATGCTTAATGCATTATATGATCAAAGGAACATTTTCTTAATAACTAGATTTTTTATAAAACATCAAAAACATTTTATATATTTTTGAAAAACATTTTTGGTATTAGATAAAAATGTTTAATCTTTTATAAAAATATGAATTCAAATTTTTAACCAAAATCAGTTAAAATGTTCCAGAAAAACCTTCCCCACAAAAGGACAAAACTGGCCAACGTTCAGCAGGGGCGGCCCCCTTAATTTTACTAGGCGGCCCCCTTAAAATTAAGGGGACCGCCCCACTATTTAAGGGGGCCGGCCACGATCCAGTAGGGTCCAGCTGTCCAGATTTTTCTCCTATAAATACCAGCCTTCCCTTGGATTTTTACTTACCCTTTTGCACTAAAACTTTCTGTTGTAGATCTCATTTCATATCTTAAAAAAACCTTTGATTATGTAATCTTAAGCATTGGTTTCCAAGTGATCCAAGCTTCCACCATCCAAGTGCACAAGAAGAATACTTCTATCAATCAAGATTAGAAGTATTACAACTTAGTATCATCTTGTTACTTAAGTTGTGTGTTTAACAAAGTTTGTAAATCATTCATTCATTTGTATGTAAGGTGTATGTTGTAGATTAGTGTTGTGTGTAAGTAGTGAAGATGTTGTATAAGTAGTTGTGGTATAGAAGTTGTGAGGTCAAAGTGTAGAAGTCGTGAAGCCGTTGTGTAGAAGTCGTGAACCCGTGGTGTAGAAGTTGTGAAGCCGTAGCTTAGAAGACGTGAAGTCCTTGTGTTGAAGTCATGAAGCCGTAGCATAGAAGCTGTGAAGCGGTCGTGTTAAAGTTGTGAAGTCCTAGTCGTGAAGTTCTTGTGTTGAAGTCGTGAAGCCATAGCATAGAAGCTGTGTAGCGGTCGTGTTGAAGCAATGAAGTCCTAGTCGTGAAGTCCTAGTGTTGAAGTCGTGAAGCCGTAGCATAGAAGTTGTGTAGCGGTCGTGTTGAAGCCGTGAAGTCCTAGTGTTGAAGTCGTGAAGCCGTAGCATAGAGGTTGTGTAGCGGTCATGTTGAAGTCGTGAAGTCTTAGTCATGAAGACATGGTGTTGAAGTCGTGAAGCCGCATCATAGAGGTTGTGTAGCGGTCGTATTGAAGTCGTGAAGAAGTCGTGAAGCCGTTGTGAAGTAGTCGTGAATAAGTTGTGAAGAAGTTGTGTTGTGAAGTTGTGAGATTGGTTCTAGCTACGATTAGAACTCGACATTTAGCTTTTTGTCGTTAAACCCGTGTAAGCCAAAGTTGTGTGCGGTTTTCTCCGCCATAAGGGAGCTTATTTAAGTTGTGAAGAAAACTCTCGAGCAAGGTGTGCTCGGGGAGTGGAGTAGGGCAAGGAAGGTGTCCTTGTAGCCGAACCACTATAAATCTCTCGTGTCTCGGTTAGATCTTTCCATACCTTATTTATTTCTTTACTTGCATCGTCATTACTTTCATACACATAGGCTTATATAATTGCTAGTATTAATTAGAGGTCAACTTCACATAAAGATCAATTTGAAAATCCATTCAAGAAACCAAAACTTTTACAATCAATTTAAAAGAATACATATATAACTAATAATAAGGTTCAAGTTTTATTTTTCATACAAACTTGAATCTAAGTGTTTTAAAAATAAACAAAGGTTTTCATAATAAAATTAAAAAGACGTAAAACTATTCAACCCCCCTTCTAGTTTTCCACAATTGGTATCAAGAGCCACGTCAATCAAGATCTTTAAAATATACTGTATTTTAAAACTTGAATCGATCTATGGAATTCGAAAAATATCTAGAAGGGGAATCTTTGCTAAAACCACCACTATTTGAAAACTACACTTTTCTTGAATGGAAAATTAAATTTGAAACTTATGTGAAATCAATTGATCTAGATCTTTGGCATGTCATTTCGATTGGTGATTTTGAAAGTCAAACAAAAACATATTTTGAAAGTTAAACAAAAACATATTTTGAAAGTCAAACAAAAACTGATTTTGAAAATCAAACAAAAACGGATTTTGAAAGACAAACAAAAATAGATTTTGAAAGTCAAATTGATTATTTGAAAACAAAGAATGAAATAAATAATAAAGCTAAAATAATTATTTATAAAACCTTGCCGAAAGTTGAATATGATAGAATATTCTTCTGTAAAACGGCAAATGATATTTGGAAAAATTTCTTAAACTTTCATCAAGAAAAATGTCAAGCCAAAGATGAGGGTTTTGATCTTGTACATGAATTAGTTATCTTAGAAAATTTAATAGATAAACATTTAGATAAAATAGATACATGTGCTACTAGTTCAAATGTTGTTAATGAAGGTGTTAACGACGAAGACTACATGAATCAACTCCAAAGTGAACTCAATCCAAAATCATGGAGTGACACAGACGAAGGAGAAGATCATCATCCGACTCACCTATCATTCACACGCCGATCATCATCTGAGACATTACGAAGAAAAGCTAGGACGTGAGGTAAGTTCTCTTTTTAAATTTCATAAGTAATTACTTCATGCATATAATCTTATTAATGCCTTAGGATACGCTTAGTCTGATAGGGTGCTTTGCCTCTACACTTTAGTTATATTCGTTCTGTGGCTTAATGAACTGGAAACCCTTTAGTTAGCCCCCCTAAGTATTAGTAAACCAAGCAATCTTCATATTTGGTACTCTTCGATAGGTAAATTTAGGAACTTAATTTCTTCTAAAAAGAGAATGACTACTGGAGAATCTATTGACTAGAAACTCAATTTGACCTAACGGTTGAATTGCTTCTATGTGAGAAGTTGGGTGTGTGTAACCCGTAAAAACGGTCGTGTTTAGCCTGAATTGAGCACCACTAGTAATAGTCTCATACTCATTCTCCAACTTGAATACATTATTCTTCCTAAATATACCTAACGATAGTTTACTGTTATGAACTTTGCTTTTCACTAGAGCTTTTCATTCCTAGTTTTGTGTCATCTTGCATATATAAAATTTCTAGATGTTTACTTGCTCCTATGTGATTTGACTGCATGCCTTCATAATTATTTGTTTAGTTAATAGCTTTTGTTTTTCTCTAACTACTCTGACATGATGTATTTTTGTATTTAGTCATAATACATGCTTAAATGCCATAGGATATGTAGAAAGAGGTAGCATGTGACAATAGACTTAACCAATACCCTTGAGCATGAGATCTTTTATAAACTGACGATAGTTTGGTTGACCCTGCGCTCCTGACGATCGCCATCCTGCTTAGAAACTGACCTCGAATCTCGGCCCCTCGAATCTGATTTCTTCTGGTCGTAGCTCTTGCCCGAATACTCCTTGACGTCCCGACTTTGAATCTGTTGCTGCACCTTGTCGCCATCACGGTCTCGTTTGTAACCAACGCCCTCATGAAAATCTCGATGTTGCGAGCTGCATCGCAACATGCTGACGGATCCGCAAACTCCGAATTAAGCCGACGATCAAGAAAATATGACAGAACAGAACATGAAGAATGACAGAGCAGAACAGGAAAATATGACAGAGCAGAATCAAGGAAAGATGACAGAGCATAATAGGAAAAGAGAGTGCGCGTGCGGAAACCTAATGTCTATCCAATCCTCACAGGTCAAGCCTAAGCTCTAAGGGTTTCTGATGCCTATTCTCTGATACCATAAATTGTAACACCCCAACCCGACAAGGGCAAAGATGTCACAAATACATGATTTCATATCAGATACAAGCATTCAAGAAATAAAATAGCGGAAGCCTTAACATTAAAATTCAAAGGAAAATAAGTCAACACGACTTATATCAAGTGCAAGACAGAAATAACGAAGTACAAAACAGAATCCAAATGCCCAACAATGGCATAACAGAAATAATATCCAAATGGTCACACTAGAATGACAAGGTCTAAACTTCACACAAGTTTCTCTCATCCCAAAGCAAAACCCAGCTTCCTAGCTTAAATACCTGCCGCAGAAAAAGAAAATGCGGCTGAGCTACGAGAGCTCAGTGAACAGATATAACGGAAAAAAAGCAATAGAAACGGAATAGCAAAGTAAAAGAAATAATACCAGGTGTAACAAGAGTCAGGGAAAAGGAAATACAAAAGAGTTATGCAGACATACCAGGAACTAAGAATGGTTACAATGGTAGGTGTAAATGAAACCAGAACCCACCAAAATCCCAAGTTAAACCAAGTCAAGTTAAGTGTCAGGTCAAGTATCAGGTCAAGTAACAGGTCATAAGGTTACAAGGTTTCTGGAGAACAGAAATCCTCTACGAGCCCAAACATATCAAATCAAATCAAATCATATATCAGGGTGTATGGAGGGGTGACCTCAGCATACCAGGAACAGGGTGAGGGGATACCTCCAGGGGTTGGAGTTGCAAGCTCCCAGGGGTTGTGAAAGACGTGTATCGCACACACTCGTCAGTCACCAGGTATAACAGGTAATATAACAAATCAGGACAGGTCTAGGATGCATCCATGCGCCCCCGCAGGCCACAGGGTCTTCCTCTACATAACAAATCAAATCAGGTCGGGGACGGTGTAACCAAATCACTAGGGCTACACACTAGTCATGCCGGTGGTGCATCACAGACATGGACATGAAACCCTCATGCCTAGTGGATGGCTCGTAGTCTCAAACTGTGGGTCAAGGTCAAGTATCAAGTCTCGGGTATCAAGTATCAGGTGTCAAGTCTCAGGTATCAAAAGTCAGGTATCATATCAGGGTTCAAGACAGGAGATAGATGCAGGGGTTCATTATCAGGAGGTCCATATCAGAAAGGTCAAATACTGGAAGGTTCATAATAGTTTATTATAAGAAATCCTTTTTAAATGGTTTTAATAAAATGATCGTTAGAACAGTTTCATAATAAAAGTCTTTTAAGGAAATGTTCAAAACCTCTTCATATACAACTAAAAAGTAGTTATAAAATCCTATGAACCTTCAAGTACCCAAGGTCTTAATTATTCAGGTTACCCGTGGTGAACAAGTCATGCCAAGTATCGTAAGAAAACATAGCAGGGTTCAAGTCAAAGGTTCAAGGCAAGAGTTCAAGTACAGGTTCAAGTCAAATGGTCCATATCAAGTGTATCAAGGTTCAAGTCCAAGTTTATGACAAGGTTCAAGACAAAGGTTAAAGCAAAGGTTCAAATCTATGGTTCACAATACAAGGAAAACATAGCAATGAATCAGGAATCTGAAATGAGACGAAGGCTCCTTACAAGAAGAGCATAATATCTGTACCTTATTCAAATAGCAAGCACAAACACAAGAGTAGCTAACAGGGATCAAGATCACTCCCTCCTCGAACCTAAAGGAATAGAAGACAGAAATACGGAAGGAGTTCAGTTATCTTCCCATTATAAGTAACTTTTATTTTTAGTAACTTTCTATTTTTAGCAGGTTTCCATAATTAGTAAGTTACAGCATTTTGCAAGATTCAAGTGATATAATTCAAGTCAAGTCTTTAATTAGCTTATTATGGAAGTAACATTCATTTTAACAAGTTACACAAGTTCAGGGTTAGTTATGACAAGTTTTTCATAGTTCAGGGTTATAAGTGTAACTATACCAAGGATGAGGGTTTAAAATGAAAATATCACCATTAACTCATTCTCACTCTCAAGTTATCCAAAATTACACCTTTAGTCCTTTAGTTTTCGTACTTTACATTTTATACCCTTGTACTTACATAGGTTACATTTTAAACCTTATAACCTTTATAATTACTCATCAAACCCTTAGTTTTCCAATTTTACACAATATACACTGATTTTAACATATTATACGAACACCCCCTTAATTATTTATAATTTACACATCAAGTCCCTCAAGTTATCAAAGTTACATATTAAGCCCTTTAATTTACCATTTCAACCTTTAATTATTAATAATTACATATTAAGCCATTAAATTACCAAAATTACACATAACCCCCTGAATATAATTTATTACTCAACTCGACCCTAACTTTCCAGAAATTACATATTTAGTCCCTCTATTTTAATTTCTTTTCAATTCGCTATCATTATTACAAATAAATCATTATCTCGCCAAAATTACAAATAAGACCCTCATGTTATAATTTTTACATATTCTCCCAGGTCCATAAAATATTAAAAAAATATCCCACAAGTTTTAATAATTACAAAACACCCCCTTAACTTATTATTTTCCAATCGGTAATTATAAAACATTACCAAAATCAAACCCTAGTAATCCCAATCATTATACAATAATTTTATCATCATTATGTCACCTTTATTTCCAGATTTCATCCATTAGAAACCCTAGATCAATCGGTTTAGAATTTTTCCCACAATTTCTCTTTTTTTATCTAAAAACCCGATATACAAATAATTCCCAAAAACCCAGATTCGACTCCAATAATTAGAATGGCTATTTTTATCATGTTATATGAAGCATAAAGAACCCACAAAAATTATTCACCAATCCCAGAAAAATCGTATGGATTAAATAGAAATCGATTTCCAAAATTAGGGTTTTAAGCTTGTTATTTTTCATTCGATCAATACATGATGCATGGTTCGATTTCAATAATTTTTACATGTTATATATGATTAGGAGAAGGCTAGAAAATTACCAGAAAAATTATAGATCAAGGAATCACACGCTATGATTTTCTTTGGTTCGGTTTTAATATTTTCGACTCTAAAAATTGCCACGCCTAAACGAACGACTCCAGGACCTTGTAGCTATTTTTCCCACCTCCTTTGCACTATGAAGAACACTAGAAAAATACTCCTTTGCTTCAGAAAAATCGGATGTGGTGTGTGGGATTTTTAAGAGTGGCGGCTAATAGTTTTTAGGGTAAAATGGAAGAAATAAATTAGGGATTGATATAAATTGAGATGGACCGAATATTTGGGGAGGGATAATAGGCTAAGAACCGGCCTTGATGGCCCAAGGATCAATTTACCTTAATTAGCAATGTATCTTAATTTATTTGTAGCTTAAATGTGTTTTTTTTTAAACAAATAAATATTATAACTTTTGTAATTTAATTAAAACATTCGGCCAATGTGAATTTGTGGTGAAATAATACATTTTTTGTACTTTGAAAAATATTAGAGCTTGCCTCAAAATTATCTCGCTTGATTTGTAGTTCGTTTCCAGAGATTCGGGATTAATTCGGAACTTTAATTAAGCTTTAATTAAATTTTAAAGTTTCAGGGGCATTTTGTTAATTTTTGCATGTTTTAGATTTTCGGGTTTTACAAATCTTCCCCTCTAACAGAAAAATTTCGTCCTCGAAATTTGCAAGGACATAGAAATGAAAGAGAACGGAAAACAAAACAAGGACATACCAGACGCGCTATCAGTCCGGTCACGAGAAAGCGAAAAGACACGGCCGGTATAAGGAACAGGGGGAGGAGGATCAAGGAATTTCTCAAGTGCTGACGTAGATTGCTTAGGACAATTTCTCACTTGATGCTCAGAAGAACCACATCGGAAACAAGCACCAGACGTTATATGACAAGCTCCAGTATGGTTTTTCCCACAAGAACCACAAACAGGTAAGGAAGTAGAGTACTCAGATGATCTCTTCTGCGAGTTTGATCCAGTAGCCCGATCTTGCTGATAGCCTCTAGAAGAATGATCTCTCCGCTGCCGTTTGGTTGACCCTGCGCTCCTGACGATCGCCATCCTGCTTAGAAACTGACCTCGAATCTCGGCCCCTCGAATCTGATTTCTTCTGGTCGTAGCTCTTGCCCGAATACTCCTTGACGTCCCGACTTTGAATCTGTTGCTGCACCTTGTCGCCATCACGGTCTCGTTTGTAACCAACGCCCTCATGAAAATCTCGATGTTGCGAGCTGCATCGCAACATGCTGACGGATCCGCAAACTCCGAATTAAGCCGACGATCAAGAAAATATGACAGAACAGAACATGAAGAATGACAGAGCAGAACAGGAAAATATGACAGAGCAGAATCAAGGAAAGATGACAGAGCATAACAGGAAAAGAGAGTGCGCGTGCGGAAACCTAATGTCTACCCAATCCTCATAGGTCAAGCCTAAGCTCTAAGGGTTTCTGATGCCTATTCTCTGATACCATAAATTGTAACACCCCAACCCGACAAGGGCAAAGATGTCACAAATACATGGTTTCATATCAGATACAAGCATTCAAGAAATAAAATAGCGGAAGCCTTAACATTAAAATTCAAAGGAAAATAAGTCAACACGACTTATATCAAGTGCAAGACAGAAATAACGAAGTACAAAACAGAATCCAAATGCCCAACAATGGCATAACAGAAATAATATCCAAATGGTCACACTAGAATGACAAGGTCTAAACTTCACACAAGTTGCTCTCATCCCAAAGCAAAACCCAGCTTCCTAGCTTAAATACCTGCCGCAGGAAAAGAAAATGCGGCTGAGCTACGAGAGCTCAGTGAACAGATATAACGGAAACAAAGCAGTAGTAACGGAATAGCAAAGTAAAAGAAATAATACCAGGTGTAACAAGAGTCAGGAAAAGGAAATACAAAAGAGTTATGCAGACATACCAGGAACTAAGAATGGTTACAATGGTAGGTGTAAATGAAACCAGAACCCACCAAAATCCCAAGTTAAACCAAGTCAAGTTAAGTGTCAGGTCAAGTATCAGGTCAAGTAACAGGTCATAAGGTTACAAGGTTTCAGGAGAACATAAATCCTCTACGAGCCCAAACATATCAAATCAAATCAAATCATATATCAGGGTGTATGGAGGGGTGACCTCAGCATACCAGGAACAGGGTGAGGGGATACCTCCAGGGGTTGGAGTTGCAAGCTCCCAGGGGTTGTGAAAGACGTGTATCGCACACACTCGTCAGTCACCAGGTATAACAGGTAATATAACAAATCAGGACAGGTCTAGGATGCATCCATGCGCCCCCGCAGGCCACAGGGTTTTCCTCTACATAACAAATCAAATCAGGTCGGGGACGGTGTAACCAAATCACTAGGGCTACACACTAGTCATGCCGGTGGTGCATCACAGACATGGACATGAAACCCTCATGCCTAGTGGATGGCTCATAGTCTCAAACTGTGGGTCAAGGTCAAGTATCAAGTCTCGGGTATCAAGTATCAGGTGTCAAGTCTCAGGTATCAAAAGTCAGGTATCATATCAGGGTTCATATCAGGGTTCAAGACAGGAGATAGATGCAGGAGTTCATTATCAGGAGGTCCATATCAGAAAGGTCAAATACTGGAAGGTTCATAATAGTTTATTATAAGAAATCCTTTTTACATGGTTTTAATAAAATGATCGTTAGAACAGTTTCATAATAAAAGTCTTTTAAGGAAATGTTCAAAACCTCTTCATATACAACTAAAAAGTAGTTATAAAATCCTATGAACCTTCAAGTACCCAAGGTCTTAATTATTCAGGTTACCCGTGGTGAACAAGTCATGCCAAGTATCGTAAGAAAACATAGCAGGGTTCAAGTCAAAGGTTCAAGGCAAGAGTTCAAGTACAGTTTCAAGTCAAATGGTCCATATCAAGTGTATCAAGGTTCAAGTCCAAGTTTATGACAAGGTTCAAGACAAAGGTTAAAGCAAAGGTTCAAATCTATGGTTCACAACACAAGGAAAACATAGCAATGAATCAGGAATCAGAAATGAGACGAAGGCTCCTTACAAGAAGAGCAGAATATCTGTACCTTATTCAAATAGCAAGCACAAACACAAGAGTAGCTCACAGGGATCAAGATCACTCCCTCCTCGAACCTAAAGGAGTAGAAGACAGAAATACGGAAGGGGTTCAGTTATCTTCCCATTATAAGTAACTTTTATTTTTAGTAACTTTCTATTTTTAGCAGGTTTCCATAATTAGTAAGTTACCGCATTTAGCAAGATTCAAGTGATATAATTTAAGTCAAGTCTTTAATTAGCTTATTATGGAAGTAACATTCATTTTAACAAGTTACACAAGTTCAGGGTTAGTTATGACAAGTTTTTCATAGTTCAGGGTTATAAGTGTAACTATACCAAGGATGAGGGTTTAAAATGAAAATATCACCATTAACTCATTCTCACTCTCAAGTTATCCAGAATTACACCTTTAGTCCTTTAGTTTTCATACTTTACATTTTATACCCTTGTACTTACATAGGTTACATTTTAAACCTTATAACCTTTATAATTACTCATCAAACCCTTGGTTTTCCAATTTTACACAATATACAATGATTTTAACATATTATACGAACACCCCCTTAAGTATTTATAATTTACACATCAAGTCCCTCAAGTTATCAAAGTTACATATTAAGCCCTTTAATTTACCATTTCAACCTTTAATTATTAATAATTACATATTAAGCCATTAAATTACCAAAATTACACATAACCCCCTGAATATAATTTATTACTCAATTCGACCCTAACTTTCCAGAAATTACATATTTAGTCCCTCTATTTTAATTTCTTTTCAATTCGCTATAATTATTACAAATAAATCATTATCTCGCCAAAATTACAAATAAGACCCTCATGTTATAATTTTTACATATTCTCCCAGGTCCATAAAATATTACAAAAATATCCCACAAGTTTTAATAATTACAAAACCCCCTTAACTTATTATTTTCCAATCGGTAATTATAAAACATTACCAAAATCAAACCCTAGTAATCCCAATCATTATACAATAATTTTATCATCATTATGTCACCTTTATTTCCAGATTTCATACATTAGAAACCCTAGATCGATCGGTTTAGAATTTTTCCCACAATTTCTCTTTTTTTATCTAAAAACCCGATATACAAATAATTCCCAAAAACCCAGATTCGACTCCAATAATTCGAATGGCTATTTTTATCATGTTATATGAAGCATAAAGAACCCACGAAAATTATTCACCAATCTCAGAAAAATCGTATGGATTAAATAGAAATCGATTTCCAAAATTAGGGTTTTAAGCTCGTTATTTTTCATTCGATCAATACATGATGCATGGTTCGATTTCAATAATTTTTACATGTTATATATGATTAGGAGAAGGCTAGAAAATTACCAGAAAAATTATAGATCAAGGAATCACACGCTATGATTTTCTTTGGTTCGGTTTCAATATTTTTGACTCTAAAAATTGCCACGCCTAAACGAACGACTCCAGGACCTTGTAGCTATTTTTCCCACCTCCTTTGCACTATGAAGAACTCCAGAAAAATACTCCTTTGCTTCAGAAAAATCGGATGTGGTGTGTGGGATTTTTAAGAGTGGCGGCTAATAGTTTTTAGGGTAAAATGGAAGAAATAAATTAGGGATTGATATAAATTGAGATGGACCGAATATTTGGGGAGGGATAATAGGCTAAGAACCGGCCTTGATGGCCCAACAATCAATTTACCTTAATTAGCAATGTATCTTAATTTATTTGTAGCTTAAATGTGTTTTTTTTTAAATAAATAAATATTATAACTTTTGTAATTTAATTAAAACATTCGGCCAATGTGAATTTGTGGTGAAATAATACATTTTTTGTACTTTGAAAAATATTAGAGCTTGCCTCAAAATTATCTCGCTTGATTTGTAGTTCGTTTCCAGAGATTCGGGATTAATTCGAAACTTTAATTAAGTTTTAATTAAATTTTAAAGTTTCAGGGGCATTTTGTTAATTTTTGCATGTTTTAGATTTTCGGGTTTTACTGATGAGGTGATACATTCTTTCTTTGCCAATCAAACGGAAGATGAAAGCTTTATTAGTGAAGACCTAGAACAGATTAATGATGCTGAAGTTGAGGAGATGGACATAAAATGGCACATTGCCATGGTTGCTTTAAGGGTCAAACGATTTCAGAAGCAATATGGGAGGACCATCAACTTCAACAACAAATCACCCGTGGGATACACAAAGAGAACAGTTGAATGCTATAACTATCACAAGCATGGACATTTTTCAAGAGATTGTCCAGAGAAGAAGCCTGCTGATGGGAAAAGAGATGATGATGGGAAGATGGAAAAGAATCAGATGAGCCTGCTGACAATGGAAGCTGGAGGAGTCAACTGGGGTGAGCATCCAAGAGTGAATGAGGAGTCTGATCATGCTCTCATGGCCATTGGTAATGAGGTATCATTATGTTCTAAATTATGCACTGACTCATATAATCATGTTAAGGCTTTGTGTGATGAGCAGCTAGAACAAATAGGTGACCTAGAAGTAAATCTATTAGCACATAAAAATGCTGTAAAAACATCAGAGGCACAAAAGGTCACCCTTCAAAACCAACATGCTGCTTTAAATGAAAAACTATACTTTCAAGCTAATAAAATATAATGAACAAGATGAAAAGCTTAAAAGGTATAGACAATTGGGTCTTAAAATTCAGAAGGAGAGAGATGAGTTGAGAAAAAGGGTAGATCAGTGGAACAATTCAAATAATAACCTGTTTAAATGTTGGGATTCTCAAATTAAGTCAAATAAAAAATGTGGCTTAGGATATGAGGATAATGAGAATAAGGCTATATTTAAGAATAAAGAAGAGGACTATACTGATAAGCCTTTGTATAATAGGTTTGTTAAGACTGGTGACTTTAAGGGAGTACCACCACCTTTGAGTGATGACTATACTCCTCTTGAAAAAGAAGAGTTGGATGATTCACTCTTTGTGTATGGTAAGAAAGGTCCTCAAGTGCCTGAACCAACCACCTCAGAGGACAAATCCAGTAGGTATTCTTTGTCAATCCAATGACTCTGAAGGATCTATTGATGGTTCCTCTGATCACTCTAAGTCTGAGTCAAAAAGTGAGGTAAAAGAGAATCCTGAACCTAAGGTTATTAAGAAGTGTGAACCTGTTGTTACTAAACCTGTAGTGACTGAACCAAAGGCTAAGACAGTCAAACCTAGTTGTGATAATCACATAAAAACTCCTAGGGAATCTGTTAAAATGAGTAAGTCACCTAGAAGCAATAGTGTTCACAGAGAAAGTAGGAGTAGTTATACTTATGCTCCTAAAAGATGCTTTGTGTGTGGAAGTTTGAGTCATTTAATAAGAGATTGTGACTTCCATGAAAAGAGAATGAAGAGAGAGGCTGAGCAAAAGAGAATGAATGTTAATATGGGTCATGGTTCAAATAAACCAGTTTGGAATAATGCTAGTAGAATTAATCATGCCAACCAGTTTGTTCCCAGACCTGTCCAACTTAATAACTCTACCAGACCTAACTCTTATGTTAATTCTGGTAGACAAAATCTTAGGTCTGGCTATAGGAACTTTAATGTGAATAGGCAAAATGTTAATTCTGTGAGGCCTAATGTGAACACTGGCTTTGTGAGACCCAAACAACCATTTCAAAAACCTCAGGTGAATGCAAATTTTAAAAGAAATAATTTTTATAAAACTCATTCACCTGTGAGAAGACAAGTTGTAAAGCAAACAGCAAAACCTTTAAAGGGAAATGGGGGGTCTGCTGTTAAGACCTCAGCATGTATGTCTTGGGATTCAAACAAAAATAAATCCATGTATAAATCCCAAAACAACAGTGGATCAGGTTCAATTAAGAAATTTAAGCATATTGATCCACAAGGCGGACCCAAGCCTACTCAGGCCTGGGTTCCTAAGAGAAACTAATTTCTCTTCTTTTTGTGCAGGATCATCCACTTTGCTATATGGAAGATAGAGGAATTCTTGACAGTGGATGCTCTGGGCACATGACTGGTAACAAGAACTATCTAAATGATTTTCATGAATTCGAAGGAGGTTCTGTTACTTTTGGAGGAAGCAAGGGACAGATAACTGGTAAAGGAAGAATAATTGTGGGCAACATAGAATTTGACAATGTATCCTTTGTGAAAGAACTTGGGCAGTTCAACCTTTTCTCAATATCACAAATTTGTGATACTCAGCATAAGGTGCTTTTTACTGAAACTGATTGTCTTGTGTTGACTCCGGACTTTAAGATGCCTGAAGAGCATCATATTCTTCTTAAAGTTCCCAGACAACACAAAATGTACAGTTTTGATATGAAGGCATCTAATCCTGCAAAAGGTGCTACCTGTTTGATTGCAAAAGCTACTTTGGATGAATCTAAGTTGTGGCACAGAAGGTTAGGCCATGTGAATTTCAAAAACATGAATAAACTTGTGAAGAATAACCTTGTGAGAGGTTTGCCTTCAAAATTGTTTAAAAATGATCATACATGTGTGGCTTGTAACAAGGGAAAACAACATAGGGCATCCTGTAAGGTTAAATTAGAAAGATTAATCACTGAGCCTTTACATACCTTACATATGGATCTTTTTGGCCCTAAATCTGTCCATAGTATTAATCATGCATGCTATTGCCTTGTCATTACAGATGATTGTACTAGATATTGTTGGGTGTTCTTTATGTCTAGGAAGGATGAAGCTACTCCTTTGATTCAAACTTTCATTAGACAAATTGAAAACCTTCTTGATAAAAGAGTGAAAATCATTAGGAGTGATAATGGCACTGAGTTTAAAAACAAGAGCATGCTAGACTTCTGTGGTAATAAAGGAATTAAGCAACAGTTCAGTAATGCAAGAACTCCTCAGCAAAATGGAGTTGCAGAGAGAATGAACAGGACACTTATTGAGGCAGCTAGGACTATGCTAGCAGATTCACTTTTACCCACTACATTTTGGGCTGAAGCAGTCAGCAATGCCTGTTACATCTTTAATAGGGTTAGAGTGACCAAGCCTCAAAATAAAACCACTTATAAGCTTATGTTTGGCCATAAACCAGTTGTTAGCCATATAAGACCTTTTGGGTGTCATGTTACCATTCTTGATACTTTAAGTGTTCTTGGAAAATTTGAAGGAAAGTCTGATGAAGGGTTTTTAGTTGGGTATGCATTAAACAGTAAAGCCTTTAGGGTTTATAATCTTGTATCCAAGAAAGTAGAAGAAAATCTGCATGTAAACTTTCTTTAAGAAAAACCCAATGTCAAGGGAATTGGTCATAGATGGATGTTTGATATTGATTATTTAACTGATTCTATGAATTATATTCCTGTCTCCAAGGAGAATCAAATTAACCCTATTGCAGGTACCAAAGAAGTTACTAACAATGCAGGTACCAAAGATCCTTCTAATACAGGGAACACTAATGATGTGGCTGAGCTTGTTGTGATTCCATCTACAGAGAACAAGTCTGTTGCAGCTGAAGCAGAAATCAAGACTTCTTCCTCTCAAGAAAAGGATTCTGAATACAAATCTCAAGATTCTGGCAAAGTAGTATCCCCTAACATTACCAGTACTTCCCATTTTAAGTCTGGTAGTGGTGCTCAACCAGACCTTTCTTCAAATGCTGCTTGTGCTGATTCTGAGATGCCAGAACTTGAAGTATTTCCAAATCCTAATGAAGGTATCTTTGAAGGGGCTTCCTATGATGAAGGAGGTATTATTACTGATTTCAACAACTTACCCACTGAAGTGGAGGTAAGTCCAACTCCCACTCTCAGGATCCACACCATTCATCCCAAGAGTCAAATAATTGGTGATCCCAAATCTGCTGTTCAAACAAGAAGTAGGGTGCAACATCAGTCTGATTCACTTGCACTCATTAGCCTGATTAAGCAACAACAAAGGGTCAATCATAAGGACCAGCAACATTGCTTATTTGCTTGCTTTCTTTCTCAAAGTGAACCCACTACAGTTTCTGAAGCTTTAGGGGAGGAAAGTTGGGTAGAAGCTATGCAAGAAGAGTTGTTGCAGTTCAAGCTACAGAAAGTATGGGTTCTTGTAGACCTACCTAATGGAGCTAAAGTTATTGGTACTAAATGGGTCTTCAGGAATAAAAGGGATGAAAGAGGGGTAGTTGTAAGGAACAAAGCAAGGCTGGTAGCACAAGGATACAAACAGGAGGAGGGCATAGATTATGATGAGGTTTTTGCTCCTGTAGCAAGAATTGAAGCTATCAGGTTATTTTTGGCCTATGCATCATACATGGGATTCAAGGTGTATCAGATGGATGTCAAAAGTGCTTTTCTTTATGGCACTATTGAAGAAGATGTGTATGTACATCAACCTCCTGGTTTTGAGGATCCTGCTAACCCCAATCAAGTGTATAAGGTTATTAAAGCTTTATATGGTCTTCATCAAGCTCCTAGAGCTTGGTATGAAACTCTTTCACAGTTTCTTGAAGAACATGGATACATCAGGGGTGTAATTGATAAGACTTTATTCATTAAGAGAGACCAGAAGGATATCATTCTTGTTCAAATTTATGTGGATGATATCATTTTTGGATCAACAAGAAAGTCTTGGTGTGATGAATTTGAAGGTTTAATGAAGAGCAGGTTTGAAATGAGCTCAATGGGAGAACTTACATTTTTCTTGGGACTGCAAGTTAAACAAAAGGATGATGGACTTTTTATTTCTCAAGACAAGTATGTTGCAGAAATTTTGAGAAAAGTTTGAGTCCTCAAATGTGAAGACAGCAGTCACTCCCATGGAGAACAAGGTACCTTTAACAAAGGATGAAGATGCTGCTGATGTGAATGTGCATCTTTACAGATCCATGATAGGTTCCCTCATGTATCTTACTGCTTCTAGACCTGACATTATGTATGCAGTTTATGTTTGTTCACGTTTTCAGGTACAACCAAAGACTTCACATCTTCATGCTGTGAAGAGAATCTTTAGGTACTTAAAGGGCAAACCAAATTTGGGCCTTTGGTATCCTAAGGAGTCATATTTTGACCTGACAGCTTATTCAGACAGTGACTATGTTGGTGCAAGCCTGGATAGGAAATCCACAACATGAGGTTGTCAATTCCTTGGAAGGAGGTTGATATCTTGGCAATGCAAGAAGCAGACAATTGTGGCCAATTCAACTACTGAGGCTGAGTATGTAGCAGCTGCACATTGCTGTGGACAAGTTTTGTGGATTCAGAATCAGATGCTGGACTATGGTTTGAATTTTATGAATACTGTTATCCACATAGATAATAAGAGTACTATCTGTATTGTTAAGAACCCAGTATATCACTCTAAAACCAAGCATATAGAAATCAGGCATCACTTCATTAGAGATTGCTTTGAAAAGAAGTTGATTAGAGTGGAGAAAATACATACAGATTTTAATGTTGCTGACCTGTTAACTAAGGCATTTGATGGTCCTAGATTCAATTATCTGGTAGTTAACATTGGTATGATGAACCCCTAGTTTGAGTTAAGGGGAGGTTTGGCTTAAGGGGAGGTCAATCTGTAAAGTATGTTAAGTATGAGTACTTACCAGCATTTAGGTTATCTTTAAGTCTTGTAGTTTTGTTTTTAGTTCTGTTAGTGATTAAAAAAAAAAAAAAAAAAAAAAAAAAAAAAAAAAAAAAAAAAACTGTCTTCTATTTCTTTTATAGATAATGCTGGATTAAGTAAATTTTTCACAAGTTGTTAAGTGAGACTATTGGAACTTCTCACTTGGTGGAGGTGCTTTGCACTAACACATCAAAAGGTTATCAGTCCACCTTGTCTCATCAACACAAGGACTGGCTAATCCTGAGCAAACGGCTAACAGGTAAAGATTGCTCAAATCCGTTTATGGCTGACAATTTGCCAAAAATTGTATGGTATTCAACTCACCATATCTAAGATAAGTGAAGAGTTGGCTAGCCCACAAGGTTATGGCTTGTGGTAAAGGCTGTGGAAAACCATAAATGGTAATCAATTCACCATGATGAGGTGTTTTTCCATCAAAGAATTGACTAGTCCAGAAGCAAACGGCTTTTGGTAAAGACTTAACAAATCCGTTGATAAGCTGATGATTTGCTAAAAATCATATGGTTATTAATGTACCATGGTCTTACACACCAAAACATTGGCTACTCCAGTGCTAATGGCTATTGGTAAAGAGATTTCAAATCCATTACATTTTCAATGATTCACCTCTCACAGATGGTAACACATTTGGAAGTGATGAGAATAGTCTGGAACTTAAATGAATTTGATGTACATATAGTCAATGTTGCTGCAAAGACCATATCAGAAGAGCTTATCAAGATTCAAGCTGCTAGAAAGGATCAAGACCTAAATAAAATTCAGAGTGTTCAAGATTCAATCCTCAGAAGGCTTAATCAGAAGAACTTGAAGTTCATGGAGCATGAAGATCAAGTTAGGGGAGGATTGTTGGGAATTATGATACAAATCAAGAGAAGACAACTTAGGTCTGGTAGTATATCAGAGTTAGGTCTGTCTTTGTAATTAGGTCTGGTAATGTAAAGTTAAGTCTGGTAGTATGTTTAAGTCTGGTTGACTTATAATGTTAAGTCTGGTCGTGAAGTTAGGAAAGTCTGTTAGAGATAAGTTAGGAAAAGATACAAAACGTGTAAGTATCTTTATAGAAGATTTGTGAATATCTTCTTAGTCGGTTAGTATTAGGGTTTCCTTGTGTTATAAAAGGATCCCTAAAGATTGTTAGTTCCGTGTGTGAGTTGTACGAGTTCACTATTGTGATTAAAATCAATATACGAAGTTAGTGATATCTCTGTGTGTGTTCTTCATTGTTCTTGTTAAGATTCCGCATTAACATCAACAATTACCTAGGGTTTCTCACTTAGATTGGTTCGAATTTATCCTAACCATCTACTAGGTATTCAAGACTACTTAGAGATCCACTTACAATTTGTGGACAAACACTTTGCACCTTGCTCAAAGCAACTTAAACCCATCACCATCCATCTCACCATCATTACCATCATCACCACATCACTTGAGTCAAATTGAGAAACATGTCAACAATTGTCCTTGTTGCATCTTTCTCCAAAATCAAACCATCGCCTTAAATGAGCGTCTCACTTGGATTGAGTATCTTCTCACTAGATCTAATCCAACACCACCACTTGAACAACATCAAAAGCCTCATTCAACATGGTCAAGTCTAAGCTCTCCACCTCCAATTCCTCCATCAACACTCTCTCCAACATCCATACACCCAAACTTACAACCACATTAATCCAATTTTTTTACCCCCTCTTTACCATCATCCATCCAAAATAATTCAAGCTTTTCATGTCTCAAGCAAGTCAAATGGATCTCTTAGGCAATTTAAAATTTTCTACTTATTGTATGCTATAAGCAAAATATGTGTTGTATCAATAATTATGTTTTTAACATAATTATTTTCAACTAATGAATGCTTTATTTTTTGTCTTTAATATATGATTGTTATGCTTATTGCTTGTATACTTGATATCATGGTATATATACATGCTTGATGATTAATAACATGCTTATTCCATAATATGTTTTAAATGTATGCATGCGTATTTAACATGTTTATGCCACTATTTAATCATTCTTGATGTACATGATTCAAATGGAGCTTGCTGCAAAAACACCTTAAAAATGACCCTTTTTTGAAAAAATTTCAAATTTGGTCGCCTGGGAAAACACCAGATGGGCAGCCCCCTTAAAGATGGGCGGCCCCCTTAATTTTAAAGGGGCCGGCCTACAATTAAGGGGACCGGCCATCTGGGCAGTAAAATTTACTGTTTTCTTTTGCATCTTGCGACCCCTTTTATCTAGCCCAAACCTTACCTAAATCAACCATCACCTCCATCAAACACCCATTTTCATTCACCATGCTATCACCAAAATCATCTCTAAGACACCAAAACTCCATCACCACCACCTCAATGTTCATCCCCAAGTGCACCAAATGCACCATCAAAAACACCCTCCACTCATGGCACATCATCTTCATCCATACCTTCCACTTCATCCATCAATAACTACATCAACTCACACCTTTCATCACCACCATCAAGAGCATCAACTCCACCTCCTACTCAAGAACCTCCATTCACCCAACTTGTCATTTCCATATCACCAATAACACCTCTTGATGCTCATTTCTCATCATCACCAATACCACCACCTTCATTCTCACCAAATTAAGCATATGCAATGCTTAATCAAAAATAATTTTTCAAACCATTTTGTGTGCAAGCCCCATGGAAGATCATGTACTCCTAGAATGATTATGTAGATTGCATTACTTACTAGCTAATGTAGGATTGAATATAATCTTGGATGGTTGTGTATTGATACACAACATTTTTAATGAATGTCTTTATATGCATGCTTATTTTTGCTATATATATGCTTGTGCTTCTAATATTTTTCTTGCAAGTATTCCATATATCGATTCCTTGGTGCCCCCAAACGAGGGGGAGTATACATCAAGGGGGAGTTTTCGTCCCGACAAGGATATATCTACTAGTTTGTATAAATTAGTTAGATCGTTTATATAAATTGCAAATTTATATAAATTACATATTTCTATATAAATTGAAATTTTGCCAAAATTTGTATAAATTTTGTCTAAATTAAGATTTCTATAGAAATTGTCATTTTATCTAAATTGTAATTTACATAACTTTATCGAATTTGTTAACTTTAGATCTTGTCTAAATTATAGTCTAGTCAAATTTAGTAACTTTATTTAGTTTGCTACGTTTATCTAAATTGTAAGTTACTTCAAACGATCTTCAGTAAAGGACCAAGACTTCACAACAACAACTGAGCTTAACCTTCAACAACCACAAGTCCTATTTCATTGCAACGATCCTGAATCAACTTTATCATACAACATCAAGAATGACTACTCAACAAGACATCCATGCAGCCGGTGCAGAAAACCATCCTCCCGTGCTAGAAAAAGGTGGTTATCTTCCATGGACAAGCCGTATGCTTCGCTATATCAAAACCAAAGACAATGGTAAACTCATGCTTTACTCCATCAATCATGGACCATTCAAGCCTCGTCAAGTGTTAGACCCTGGGGATCCAAATGGAACACCTCCCATACCACCATTCTATCGTGATCAAGAAGAACATGAATACACAGAATAGGATAGGAAGCAAATTGCAGCTGATGACTTAGCAATGCACTTAATTCAACTTGGTTTACCACGGGAAATATTTGCTACTGTTGACAGTTGTGAAACTGCTTATGACATGTGGGAGAGAGTTAGAAGGCTTTGTCATGGCACTGAAATTGGACAACAAGATGTTGAGAACAAGCTTCTAACTGAATGAGAAAAGTTCACTTCCACTCCAGCGGAACCCATTGAGTCCTACTACAAAAGGTTTTGCACTCTAATGAATGAGCTCATCAGGAACAAATTGACACCAAGGCAAATTGTTCAAAACATCAAGTTCATCAACAACTTACCAGAGGAATGGGGACGATATGTCACTATTGTCAACCAAACAAAGGATCTTCATCAGGTGAACTATGATCAGCTCTATGACTTTCTCAAACAAAACCAGGCAGAGGCAAATGAAGTCAGGAAAGAGAAGCTAGCCAAGCAACATGATCCTCTTGCATTACTTGTTCAATCACCAACACCTTCAACAGTGAATACACAACCATCATCATCAACTCCCACTCAGAACTACATGCAACAACAATTCGTTCCACAAACTGCTGTCATACCACAACAACCATTCTACCCACAACAACAACAAGTCATTCCACAACAACAGTATCCACCATTCCAAGAAACAGAAGTCAATGACCAGGACGAAGCTATTAATGCTATGACATATGCATTTGCCTTAATGTCAAAAGCATTCCAAGGACGCTACTCCACACCAACTAACAACAACCAAAGAATTTCATCGAACACTCGCAACAGGCAGATTGCACAGCCGAGTTTCAACATGGGTCATCAAGGAAAAATGGTTGGAGTTTATGGGAATCAGCAAGGATATGCTACAGGGTTTCAGATGGGTAATCAAGGGCAATATGCAGGAAATCAGATGGGTCAGTATGCAGGGAATCAGATGGGTCAAGTTGTTGGAAATCAAAGGGGTCAGAATGTTGAGAATCAGAATGTTGGTAATCAGTTTGGGAATGTTGCTCCAGTTGCTGGGAATGTTGGGAATATGAATCAAGGGAATATGTTCAAGTGTTTCAACTGTCAGGGAATTGGTCACATGGCAAGGAACTATCCCACCAAGCCTAAAAAGATAGATCCAGCTTATCTGCAGAAAGCATTGCTGTTGGCACAGAAGGAAACGACCGGGTTACAGTTGAGTGCAGAAGAGAATGATTTCATGGCACTTATGGATGATATGGAAGACCTTGAGGATATCGATGCCAACTACATTTTCATGGCAAATCTTCAGGAGGTTAAATATGATACAGATTTTGAAGCACCTCCTGCTTATGATATCAATGGAGACTCTGAGGTACAAACATATGCTACATGTCACAATAATAAAATATTTGATATGTCACCTCAAAATGAACAGCATCATGCGACTCCTACTCTCACTTATGATACATATATGGACAACCCAAGTTGTAGCAATACTAATTTGGCAAATCCAGATATAGATCCTAATGGAGGCTTCGAGTCACAGCATACTGAGAATGATGAGGAAACACGTGCGTTATTTGAATCATTATTGAATAACTGTAGTATTGAAATTGAAAAGGTCAAAAAGATCAATCGCGATGTTAAGGCCGCGAATGAAAAATTGACCGCTGAGCTTGAGAGATATAAGGTGAATGAACAAGCTTTTGAATTTAATAACAAACGACAGTCAGAATTAGAAATTGGTTATCGAAACTCCGTTTCAAGAGAAAAACAACTGCAAATCAAGTTTGACACATTAGATGTTAATTTGAACTTGAAAATAAAATCCTTAAACACGGAAATTTCAGAATTAACCAACCAACTTTCTAAACAAAAATCAATTTGTTCTGATCTTGAAAAAGAAAAGAAAGAATTGAATGCAAGGTTTTCAAAACGAGAAAATGATCTTCTTGATGAAATCATTGAAAAACAAGAAACCATTAAAAAGTTGGAAGATTTGCTTGTAAATACGGGTCAGTCTACACAAACAATTAACTTGCTAATTAACGATCCAAACCCGATTTTACATACAATGAAGAAAATGGCTATCAGTTGTGAAAACCCTTATAATCTCAAGAAAGCTCAGAAAGAACAGAATGTGTTATATAATGGTAGTGTGTTAAATGAAAAACATGATCCTCCCGAGGTCCGGGATTCGTATGAAACGATTGAGCTTGCTGAAGAGAGTAGAATTAAAATGAGACAAATGAACCCAGAAATCAAAACAATTGATTATAATAAGCTTAACACAATTTATGGCGTACATCTTGTTCAAAAAGAGTCACCAATGTTTTTCAAAAAACCAGTGGTTGTCTCAAAATGAAAAGTTGTTTCCAAACATCTTTCTAACATCGAACAAATGTCCTCTAGCAACCCTTTTAACACAAGTGAAGCTAGACGATATTTGGATGATCTTAAAAAGAAAATGGAAATTTTTCAAAGTCTTCTTAAAAACAAAACAGAAATCAGTATCAACAACTGGCATTCAAGTTTTCATGCTGAACAGAAAAAGATGTTTGAAAAAGACATTTTTCCTCCTCTAAACGCCATTAGTATAAGAATACTTAATGTGGAAAATGCGCTTTTAAAAGAAACAGCCGACTTTGCCAAGGACCACACATCTCTGGTAAAGGAAGCAAATGAAAACATTGAATATATCAAAGTTTTGGAAAGACACAATGACACTCTCTTCGATGTAGCTCTGTCGACTGATATTATGTCTATAATTTACCAAACATATTCTGTGGAAGACGATGAAAGACTTCGAGCTGAGACTTCTAAAATTGTTTTAAAATATGAAAATGCGCTTGCTAAGCTTGAAAAGGTAAATGTAACATTTTTTAAACAACTTGATCGGAAAAAAGAAGAATGCAAGTATGACAAATTGTCGTATGAGCGTGCTTACCAAAACATGAAAAAACAAAATGATCTTTTGAAGTCTCAGCTTGAAAGTCAAAATAGGAAGGGTGAAGAAACTAAGATTGCAAAACCAAAAATGTCAATTTCTCAATGTGTTCCAACAAGCTTGCCTATGGAAAGTGATAAAGGAAAAGAGAAAGTTTTTGTCGAAACATCGAATGTGATAGCACCTGGCCTTTATAGGATTAGTCCCACTACTGCGTCTACCTCTACATCTCAAACATATTGGGCGATAGACAAAAGTGTGAAAGAAAATCCAATTGAGACTAGGAATGCTAAAACAAATTCAAATGACAACAAGATAAATCCTAATGCGTGTGCCTTACCTTCTACATGAGTAGAAAGTACCTCTAGGAGCAGCAGACTAAAGCCTAGGAGCAATACAAGGAATAGAGTCTCGCCTGTCTCTGAGAGTGAAAGCAAGAATAAAACGGAAGAAGTAGAAGAACACCCTAGGAATTTATCGCTTTCGAATAAGAAACATATGTCATCTGGATGTAATGTTAAGAGTACTATTTCGTGTGCATGTAATGACTCTGTTTGTTTAATGTGCAAGAAATCTTTGTCTGAAAATGTTTGTGATGATATTGTTTCTAATAATGAGAATGATAAGCCTGAACAGAAAGATGTTCTATCAGGAACTAATGCTAAGACTAGATATATTCAAAGACTTATTGCAAAATCTAAGTCAACCACTAGTCGCATATTGCCTAGGAACTATCTTAAGTTTTGCACTTGGATACCAACGGGTAGAGAATTCACTTTAGTAAATGGTAAATTAATGGCTCCAAAAGAACCAGTAAAAACTGTCTATGAATGTGATTCGTCTGTTACCCCTAACCCAATGGAACCAAATGATAAACGGTTTCCAAATGCAAAATCATCTGTTATTGGCAGGTTATCAAAATATGTCTTTGGATCGTCGACTCGGGTTGCTCCAAGCACATGACCGGGAATCTGAAGCTGCTGTTCAACTTTGAATGGAAGTTCATGGGAACTGTTCGGTTTGGAAATGATCATGTAGCAGCTATTCTGGGTTATGGAGATCTTCAGTTCGGGAATTTCTTAATCACTCGGGTTTACTATGTCGAAGGGTTGGGACACAATTTGTTTTCAGTCGGGCATTTTTGTGATGCAGATTTAGAGGTTGCATTTAGAAGGAATACTTGCTTCGTTAGGAATTTGATTGGAGATGATCTCTTAACCGAAATTTGTGGAACCAATCTCTATGCTATCAATATAAACCAAATGGCCTCTTCATCACCGATTTGTCTCATGACAAGAGCTGACGAAACTAAGTCCTGGTTGTGGCACAAACGATTATCCCATCTCAACTTCGACACGTTAACAAAGCTTGCCAAAGACGACATCGTCACCGGTCTCCCAAAGTTCAAATACACCAAAGATCACTTATGTCCATCCTGTGAGCAAGGCAAAAGCAAACGGGCAACATACAAACCTAAAACTGTACCCAGTTCGGTTGATAAGTTACATCTATTGCATATGGACTTATGTGGCCCAATGGGAGTTGAAAGTATCAATGGGAAGAAGTATATTCTTGTTATCGCTAATGACTATTCAAGATATACATGGGTAAAGTTTCTGAGGTTGAAAGACGAAGCACCAGGCATCATCATCACCTTTCTGAAGTGCATACAAGTCTTACTTCAAGCTCCAGTAAGGATTCTAAGAACCGAAAATGGCACAGAATTCACTAAACAGGAGTTAAAAACATATTTTGAAGAGACTGGAATCACTCACCAGACATCAGCTGTTAGAACTCCACAACAGAACGGGATAGTTGAAAGAAGAAATAGAACTCTTGTAGAAGCTGCTCGCACGATGCTGATTTATTTTAGTGCACCGTTATTCTTATGGACTGATGCTGTTGCCACTGCTTGTTTCACTCAAAACCGATCCGTAATCCATCCAAGATTCAATAAAACCCCATATGAGCTAGTGAACAATAGAAAACCCGACATCTCTTACCTTTATGTATTTGGCACTTTGTGCTATCCTACGAACGACAGAGAAGATCTGGGGAAGCTGAAGGCTAAAGGTGATATTAGAATCTTCATTGGTTATTCAGACAACTCGAGGGCATTCAGGGTGTATAACAGTAGAACTAAGAGGATAATGGAGACGATGAATGTGAAGTTCGACGAGATTTCACAGATGGCTTCTGAGAGACTCGCTCTAGAACCCGCGCTTAACCCGATGGCTTTGAATCATACCAGATTAGGACCCGCACCAAACAGTCAAACTTCTGGACATATTAGTTCAGGACTCGTACCACAAGGGGCTCAGTCAACTACTACTGACAAACCAACAAATCAAGAACTGGACACTTTCTTCGAGTATATGTATGATGAATACTATGGTGGAGAATGCATCACAACAACGTTCCGCTGCACCCGCTCAACAACATCAACCATCACCACCACAAGATGCATCCACTACATTCGAAGTTGACGCACCAACTCCCTCAACATCATCAACATCTACTCCAGCAACCCCAGTGATTGAGATTGTGTTATCAAGAGCTGATGAGCAAAACCAAACAACACCAATTCAAGAAGAACAACAACAAAACGATGCTGTGTTAGAAGAAGAACCATTTGAAAACCCATTTGCAATAGATTCTACTGAATCTTCTTCTAGGTTACATGAACCAACTGACACGCATTCGTCAAATCCAAGGTACCCTTCAAAGTTACAGTGGACAAAAGACCATCCAATAGAACAAGTCATTGGTGAACCCTCACGGCCAGTTCAGACGAGAAAACAGCTAGCCACCGATTCCGATATGTGCATCTACGTCTACTCAGTCAGTTTAAAAGAGCCAAAGAACATTCGGGAGGCGATGGCAGACAATGCTTGGATTGAAGCGATGCAGGAAGAACTTCTCCAATATCAATTACATGACACTTGGGATTTAGTGCCAAGACCAATCGACAAACTTGTCATTGATCTTAAGTGGTTATGGAAGAACAAAAAGGATGAAGAGATGACTGTAATTCGCAACAAAGCTCGTCTCGTGGCCAAGGGATTTAGACAGGAAGAAGGAATAGATTTTGATGAGTCATTCGCGCCAGTAGCAAGGCTTGAGGCAGTCAGGATTTTCTTTGCATATGCAGCTCATAAAAACATCACGGTCTATCAGATGGATATCAAGACAACATTCTTGAATGGAACTCTGAAAGAAGAGGTGTACGTGAGTCAGCCAGATGGATTCATTGACAAAGATCATCCCAACTACGTCCACAAACTAAAGTAAGCTATCTATGGTTTGAAATAAGCCCCAAGGGCGTGGTATGACGAGTTATCATCTTTCCGACTTCAAAACAATTTCACCAAAGGAACAATTAACCCGACCTTGTTTACTAAAAAATTCAAAGATGATATTTTGATTGTTCAGATTTACGTGGACGACATTATATTTGGGTCCACTAATCCGAAACATTCAAAACATTTTTAAAATCTCATGAAAAGCAAATTTGAAATGTCCATGATGGGGGAATTAAAATTCTTTCTTGGTGTACAAATTCATCAAACCCCACGTGGTATTTTTATAAATCAAGCTAAATATACTATTGAGATTTTAAAGAAACATGGAATGGAAAATTGTGACTCTGTTGGTACTCTCATGTACTTAACTGCTAGTCGACCCGATATACATTTTGCTGTCTGTTTATTAGCACGGTTTCAGGCAAGGCCTACCGAACTTCACCTCCAAGAGGTTAAACGGATCTTTCGGTACCTACGAAGAACCATTAATATGGGACTTTGGTATCCGAAGGATTCGGAGTTTACACTAACAGCCTTTTCAGATGCCGACCATGCTGGTTGCCAAGTTACCGCAAAAAGTAATCCGGGGGAGCACAATTTTTGGGAGAAAAAATAGTAGGCTGGTCATCAAGGAAACAAGATTGTATGGCTCTTTCAACCGCAGAAGCCGAGTATGTGTCTCTATCTGCGTGTTGTGCCCAAGTTCGATTTATGCGGACACAGCTCACATATTATTGTTTCTCTTTCGACCGCATACCTATCTATTGTGACTCGAAAAGTGCCATATCCATCTCGTGCAATCCCGTGCAACACTCAAAGACCAAGCATATTAGAGTCTGCTATCACTTCATAAAGGAACATGTCGAAGAGGGTACTGTTGAATTATTCTTCGTGAAGACTGAATACCAACTCGCCGATCTATTTACTAAAGCCCTTCCAAAAGAGAGGTTTGATAACTTAGTTCGACGAATTGGCATGCGAAGCCTAACTCCCGAAGAGTTAGAAAGTCTTCTCGAAACTTCTTGAATTTTATCTCTTAAAGCTTCGCTGTAAATATTTTGGAAAAAAACAAAATACAAAATTTGAAAAACCATCAAAAACAAAATACAAAAATAGAAAATTTCAAAAATACAAAAACAATATAAAATCAAAAAATCAAAAATATTCTTCTCACGACATGTCTCTCGTATAATCGATATTCTGTACGTATCTAGAAATGTCATTTAACAATGATACGGACATGTACAGATGCTTGAGCGAGAGTTCATTTAAATTTTTTCTAAAACATGTCATTTCTCAAAATTTCTTCACAATGGCTTTCGTATATTTCAGTACGAAACCCGTACTTAATTGACGGCTTTCGTATACTTCAGTACGAAACCCGCGCTACAATGATGACTTTTGATTATTTCCGATCAGAACTCGTATTGTTAATGGCAAAACAAAACAAACCTTGATCACATGATCAAGATTTTTCAAAAAGAAATTTCAAAATCTTTCTCAAATTCTGTGCTCAAGATAACTCTCTCTATACCCGTAAATGATTTTAAACTAAAAAGTTTAAAAAATATGCTTTGTTTAAGGGGGAGTATAAAAAGAAAGGGGCAATTTCATATCTCTCCTCCTTTTAGTTGGAAATTTCATATATACCCAAACATGCATTAAAACATTGTACATTATGCATTCAATACTTGCACTTTGGGTATATATGAAATTATTTATGAAAGTAGGGTGATATATGAAATTAATCCAAAAAGAAAAATAAAAATTTTTCCAAAACATGCTAATATGATCCGTCTATCTCTCCAAAAAGCTTTCATTTAATCAGTTGATATCAAAAATAACACTACATGCTATTTTTGAGGGGGAGAAGACGTGATTAAAATGTGATCAAAATTTTAACGATCGTGGATTGAATCTCAAAAGAGGTCTACAAAAAGACTCAGTTTGAAACCTCGAATTGACGAAAATTAAATGTCTGTAATCGAAAAGACTTGTCCGGGACGGGTAATAATTTCAAGCTGGTTATCCAGTGATATAAATGTGTCTCGCAAAGGACTTGTCTGAGTAGAATGTACCAATTCGAAAGATGATAATTGAATGTGACCGGGACGGGTAATAATTTCAAGCTAGTCTAACTAGTGATGTAAACGTGTCTCGCGAAGGTCATGTTCATTGAAAATCGATCAATTCAAAATGTGCGAACTCTACCCAACATGTGCAAATTTATCTTAAAAAATGCATGAGCACATGTGAAGGGGGAGTATTTCAGGAAATGCAAAACTCTCTAAGTGTTAAGCAAAATGTGTTTTTACTCATAAACACTTTAAGAGATTTTCACAAAAGGTTTTATGGCATGTGATCAAAAAATCTAGGATAATCATGGAGTAATAAGGTGATTATGGTTAGGTTTATGTCCAATGATCCACCAGAGCCGGAGGGATCTACCCAAGGACAATTCCAATAGATTAGAATTAGAAGTCCTTAGGTAAGATTGAAAAAAATAGGAGTAAATGAGAAAGGGAAAGAAGGGGTTGAAGAATTAAAAAGAAAAGTTTAATGAAAGGGTGAAAAGAAATAGCCCTCCATGAAAACTTAGGGCAGAAACCGGGTCAATACATCTGCTATCGGTATTCACTATGGTGATACTGATATTGAAGACAAGACGTCATGGACCCAGTGACGCGCTGCACCACCCCTCCTAGCCACTCAGATATCTCTTAAAAGATATTTGTTTCATTTCTCACGGAGAACACTACATAATCTATCGGCCTCTCACTCCGAGATGTGTTGATATTGAAAAGGTGGCACTCTGCTCCATGCCTCCGACTACTAAAACCAAAACACACATTATCGAGTCTAGAGCCATGAGATTCAACACTTCCATAAGAATACCCTTGTGTTCACCAAAAAGGACACAAGGTGTACAAGAGTCTTAATGAGATCTTCGGATCTTGCCATTTATATCATATTGGTTACTATGCTTCAAACGGTCTACAGTCGTGGGGTGATCTCCAGCGACTCACTGAATCGTGGGTGCACTTCGGTGTGTCTGTGTAAGCCCTTTCGGGGGTATCCGATTCAGAACGGCCTTGGTACAGATTAGAGAAAGTTTTCACATTATGCTGTTAACAATCTCGAAATCTGAACTTGTAAGCGCTGGACGATTTATTGCTAACTGTTTTATGCAGGTACTAACAAAAGTCCATTTACCATCATCAGAGATATCAAGCATCTTCACCTCAACAAACTCATACTTATGAAGATCATCCTCTACAAAGATCAAGTGTAAAAGTTCAAGACAAAAGGATCAAGTTAAAGACAAAGTGTAACGACAAAGTAAAAAAGCTAATCAAGATGTCAAAAACAAGTTCATATATCAAATGATGAAAGAATCAGGGGAGATTGTTAGCATAAGTATAAAGTTCAAGATGTATGAGTATGATGGAGGACACGACGCATAATCATACGAAGATATTGATCAAGGAAAGAACTACCAAAAGGCAATTACTTTGAAGATCACATTGCATGAAGGAACAAAAAATGAAGACTATTCTACAACAACACACAAAGTTAAAGACAACAAAGACGAAAGACCTATCACCGGGAGCATCATGGAAATAACCATCCCTAAGGGGGAGATTGTTAGCATTTAAAATATTAAATTAAAGTGATGGTCATTTGTATTTTATAAACATTGTGTGAGTCGAACTTATGTAATAGAATAGTATGCAAAAGGCTTGTGGTGGATTTAGCTAATATGTATTAAGTAAAGTCATGAATATGTCCAACCCAACACAAGCCCAACCGATCCACAAAAAGCCCACCTAAAGCCTTTTAAGTTGTGGCTCATGTACTATAAATAGCACACTCTCACCTCATTCCAAGTGTGCCTCAAAGTCTAGTAAAGGTGAGAGTGTGTGTGTGTGCTCTAAGTGTGTTTGTTATTTTACTTTCTAAGTTTAATAAACATTCGTCCAAGTTTTCTTATATACGATCCATACATCTTTCACCTTTATTTTTATTGTTGAGTGTCACATTATTTAGTTTAGTAGTGTTTAGTTGTGTGATAAAGGTAGATTTCTAGTCATTACAAGTGGAGTCCTAAGAAAAAGTTTAGTTCTCCCATCATACTCATTTCAAACTCGTCATGCATGATTTTAGAGAAATCATCGCATAGCTCTTGACAAGTTGATCCGAATATGATGTCATCCACATATATTTAAACTATGATTATATGTGATCCCTTTTTCTTAGTGAAAAGAGTGTTGTCTACTAGGCCCATGGTGTACTTATGTTCAACTAGGAAAGTCATAAGTCGATCATACCAAGCTTTTGGTGCTTACTTAAGTCCGTATAAAGCTTTTTTTAAGTTTGTAGAGATGATTTGGTTTTTTAAAATTGACAAAGCCGGGAGGTTGTGTGACATACACTTCCTCATTAATAAAACCATTAAGAAATGCACTTGTAACATCTATTTGGAAAAGTTTAAAGTCATGTGCACATGCATATGCAAGTAGTATTCTAATTGACTCGAGCCTAGCAACCGGTGCAAATGTTTCTTCGTAGTCTATACCTTCTTGTTGATTGTAGCCTTGAGCTACTAGCCTAGCTTTGTTTCTAGACACTACACCATTTTCATTCATTTTATTTCTAAACACCCATTTTGTTCCAATTATGGTTTGACATTTAGGTTGAGGGACTAATGTCGAAACATCATTTCTAAAAAATTGATTTAGTTCTTCTTGCATTGCTATAACCCAAGATTCATCTTTTATGGCCTCATTTATATTTTTGGGCTCAATTGTTGAAATGAAACAAAAGAAATTACTTTGATTTTGAACTTTTGATCTTAAGGTTCTTTCATTAATTTCTCCTATGACGTTATCTAATGGATGACTTATAGATTCTTTGATATTGACTATTTCCTTATTTAAAGGTTCATCTTCTTTATCATTATCTAGATATTCTTGTCTTTCAACCATTTGACTTTCAACTAAGTCATCATCTAACAAAGGTGATGTCTTAGAGGGAGGTGTACTTTCGTCGAATGTTACGTTCAACGACTCCTCAACTCTTAAGGTTTCTTTGTTCAAAACGATATAACACTAGTACAAAAATGGTGTTTCGTCACACATGCAGTTTTTTGAACGGCCATACAGTAACTTTTTTATGTGACTAAATGTACCAGAATAAAATAAACAGCCACACTTGATCCGACTTGTGTGACCATTTTGGATTTACATCTGAGGCTACAGCCACACATTTGAATATTTTCGTGACTATAGGTATCAGGTAAAAAAATTTGTGATTATTTAGTCACTTATAATTTGGGACGTGTGACGGATACAAATAAGTTTGAAACATTAGTCACACTATATATATATACATGTGTGACAAATATATGTCACACAATTGACTAGTGTGACCAAAATCCATATATGGTCACATGAAGTAATTGTATATGTGGCTAAATCATATAGTCAAGTTTGTCACACATTATTTAAACGTGACTGCTAGTTCTTGTTGAAAATTTAGCCACATATGAATTTGGAATGTGTGACAACTGAAAAGTAAGTTTGAAGCTTTAGTCACGATATGCATTTAAAAGTGACAAATATATGTCACACACTTGAACAGTGTGACCAAATGTCATATATGGTCACACTAAACCATAGGCATACATGATTAAGTGTAACCAAAATTCGATACATATGGTCACGTAAGTTAATATGTGTGTCTAAAGTTTAGTGTGTGTTTGCCTGCCAAATCCTAATGTGTATGGTCACATTTAATTGTAGCAGAATCATGTGACTATAGTATATACAATAGTCACACCATACCACAAATGTGTATCTAAATTATGTTTATGGCCACATTATAAGGGTATTATATGTGACCAATACATTCAAAATAGTCACACTGTGAAATATTCATATGACTATAGTCAAAAATTTCAAAATCTCAATGTTTTTTGCTCTATTGTAAGCATTTATGTTGTCTTTAATCCTATCTAGTTGTTCAACAACCACATTAATTTTACCATATTATATCATTTTTTTTCCTGCATTATATAATACCCCAGTTATCATCCACTCTTTATCATATCAATTGCTTTTCACCATGGATGCACAAAATGGTTGTCAAATGGTCTGCATTGACTGTTGGGTTGAAAGTGAAAACAAGGCTGGATTGATCTTTTTTGCAAGGCGTCCCCCTTATACGGATTTCATGTGGTATGTTTGTCAAGTGTGCCTTGAAAGAAGGGGAATCCCATCTTATACTTTTAGAGGTTGTGTTACAAGGGAAAACATAACTACAACAGATAGTAGTGGATATGTAATTGGCTTACATATTAATGCATCTACAAGATTTGGTGCTTACTTGGGCAGTGGTGATGAAGAAACTGAACCAACTGCAACTCAAACAGCAAGTGGAGTATGCCCAAGTCAAGCACCAAGTGAGGAACCTGCTACTCAAAAACCAAGTGAAGAATCTGCAAGTGAAACACCTAATGAAGAACCTCCAACTCATAAACCAAGTGATTCACCTGCTAGTCAATTAACCAAGTGAATCACCTGCAAGAAATTCTATGTTGTCTTTCAGTGCAAATGTAATTTAACTGATATGTTGTATAATTAATATATTATTAACAATGCAGTATGGTTACTAATTTTTTTTGTATGTGTTGACTTTATAAGTCAAACTGGGTTATTCCAAATACTCCACAATGTGTTTTTCAACTATACATGTTTATCTCATAAGCAGTACTAACTATACATTCTAGCAGTCTTAACTCTAACTCTAGCAGTCTTAATTCTATTTCTTGTCCTTGAGTCCTAGATACTTTCCCATCTTCTTGAGTAGTTGATATGCCATGTCATCATAAGTAAACTGATGCTGGAGTCTTTTCTTCCCACGCAACATCTGATGCAGAATGTCTTTGTGAAATTTTAAAGGGTAATCCTTTTCTACAAGCATGTAGATCACCAACTCATTTACAGTTAAAGCATGTACTCCACATCCTTGAAAAACTTTCCATTCTGTAACAGTATTGTGCTTTAGTCTTCTCCAACATTCATCCTCATGATTTGGTTCAAACATTACCTTCAAGTAATTCCAGACTTCTCTATCATAAGCTTGTTCTGGTGTCTTATTACCAAATCTTTCTTTGAGTAATTTCCATAGAGCTATCATATCTTCTCTATCAAAATTATAAACCCTTTGAAGAAAGCTTCCAAACCTCCTAGAAGAACCATCATGCCTCTTAATATCATAATAAACTGTTTTCCCACGAGATCCAGACTTATAATCAACAATGGGTTGTTTAACACTTAAAGGTTGTGCATCCATGGCTTCTCCTTCAGGTTTTCCTACAAAGATAACTGCAACTTCAGTGTGAGCTTGCATTTTTTCTTTTGCAACAGCTTGCTCAGTTTATTCTTGTTCTCTGCTCTGTTCTTTCTCTGCTTTTTGCTCTGATAACGCTCACTTTGTACACGTTTTAGTCGCGTTATTTCTATGTTTATGCATTGTATTTGGTTGTATTTGTGAACATATTAAGCTTAAAAAGGTACAAAAGATGTATTCAGGTTCAGGTACAATCAAGTTCAAGTAAATGGCTAGAAAGATGTGAAAAAGATGCTAAATCAAGAGCTTTTGCACAAACAAGAGTTTCTTCTCACAATAAAGGCTTTGGAAAGATCATTAAAGATAAAGAATCAAGATTACAATGATTTCCAAGTTCAAGAAAAGATCAAGAATTGATGAAATGAATGAAAAGTTATATGTAAAGAATTAAGGCTTGCTTCTTTAACCAAAGGTTCAAGAAACACATTGAAGGCTTAAGTTAAACCCAAGGTTCAACAAAGTCATGCCAACCTTACTCCAAACCTTGGGCTGGAATATGAACTTCAGAATGAGACTTCAACCTTAGGTTCATACAATTGCTGGCACACTTAATGACTATCTTTAATGAACTAACTCTTCATGTGGGATGTCATTACTCCATAATTACTCCAAGTGCAGAATTTTTATGAAACTTTGGGCTCAAGTATTTTGCTTGATGACCAAGGGGAGTCATCTTATTAATAAGAAGGCTTGGCCAAGAGACAAAGGGGGACAATTATCAAGAAATCTACTATCTACACATCAACAACTACTACAACTAATCTTATACTCATTTGTACTCTCTCAAAGGGCGACAAGGAAGAAAAAAGCAGGAAAAGAAGAAGCTTACATTCATCAATCATTAATTTAATCATTCAAGGAATCTTTGTTGATCATCTCACAAGTGTTCCTAATTCTTGTAATCATCATTACAACTTTTGTAAGACTTTTTAATTATGTTTTCAAGTGATAATTTTCTTGTGGTTATTTCTTTGTTTGCCATGAGTGGCTAAGTGCCTTGAGCACTTGCCTAGATGATGTTTGTGACATGATTCTTGATTGATTATGACTCCATGGTTCTAGTTAAACGAAAAGCTAATACTAAGATCGAATTGTGCTATTAAGAGTTTTCTCCACCAAAGAGTTGTCAAGTTTGGTTAATTGCTAATAGTGTAATGGGTTGAAAAAGACATTGTTAGTCAATTAGTTGTAAACCTTTGTCTATGAGGGTGTTACCTTATGTATTGACCATTTCATAAGTAACTTGGTTAAACTTGGAAAACTAAAATAGTGTGGTTGTCAATTGCTTGTGAAACGAAAGCAAATCAAGTAATTGAGTTGTGTTAGTCTTGGTTGATCAAATCTTAAATATTGTTTTTGTCATCTTAAAATCTTGACGAGGATTGAAAGTATTGGAAGCAATAGGATTAGTATACCCACTAATCGAATTAGAACACCACCTAATTCATTGATCATAATCAAATGGAATCATTGTCATAATCATATCAAGAGAATTGTGCAAAACTAGTCTAGGCAAGTGTAGCTTTAATATATTGAATTTAAATCATCATTATTTGCTTGCTATTAGAATCGTTGAACAAGATTGATATTATATTCAAAACTCACATCCCAAAAACTAAACAAATCCCAGTGAACGACCTCGGCTTACCATTTCATCTCTTACTACACACGGACGAGTATACTTGCTCGTATGTGTTGCGTTTGAATCATTGGTAGATCGTGTTATAAATTTAAAACGTGCACTCTAACGGGCACATCATGCTCACTCGTCTTCTTTTTACTGCTTTCTTTTTCCAACTATTCACCTACTCTCTTTGAACTTGTTTTCTCTTCTTTCTTTCCTTCACTGCCCTTTACCACCTCAGCATTCAAGAGGTGTCAAGTTTGGTTAATTGCTAATAGTGTAATGGGTTGAAAAAGACATTGTTAGTCAATTAGTTGTAAACCTTTGTCTATGAGGGTGTTACCTTATGTATTGACCATTTCATAAGTAATTTGGTTAAACTTGGAAAACTAAAATAGTGTGGTTGTCAATTGCTTGTGAAACGAAAGCAAATCAAGTGATTGAGTTGTGTTAGTCTTGGTTGATCAAATCTTAAATATTGTTTTTGTCATCTTAAAATCTTGATGAGGATTGAAAGTGTTGGAAGCAATAGGATTAGTATACCCACTAATCGAATTAGAACACCACCTAATTCATTGATCATAATCAAATGGAATCATTGTCATAATCATATCAAGAGAATTGTGCAAAACTAGTCTAGGCAAGTGTAGCTTTAATATATTGAATTTAAATCATCATTATTTGCTTGCTATTAGAATCGTTGAACAAGATTGATATTATATTCAAAACTCACATCCCAAAAACTAAACAAATCCCAGTGAACGACCTCGCTTACCATTACATCTCTTACTACACACGGATGAGTATATTTGCTCGTATGTGTTACATTTGAATCATTGGTAGACCGTGTTATAAATTTAAAACTTGTATTCTAACGGGCACATCAAGTTTTTGGTGCCGCTGCCGGGGATTTGATCACGTTTTTTTGTGAAGTTTTAGTTTATAATTTTCTTGTTTAATTCGTATTCGTATTCGTATTCGTATTCGTATTCGTAATCGCATTCGTTAAGCTCTAATTTTTTTTTTCCTTTTCTCTGCAAACCGCCGGTTTATACCCAAACCGCGCCGGTTCACCTCGCGGTAAATCTAAAAACGGACCAAACCGCCGGTCCATTTCTCCAACCGTCCGGTCCAAAGCTCTCGGTAAAAATTAAAAAGATCCGAACCGCCGGTCCAAACCTCGACCGCGGCGGTTCAACTTTCGGTAAAAAAAAATTTTTTTGAACCGCCGATTCAATTTTCCAACCGTCCGGTTCATCCTCTCGGTTACCCTTCATTTCTCCAAACCGTCCGGTTCATTATTCCAACCGCCGGTTTATAAAAAATATATATTTCTTTTTCTTTTTTTTTTTTAATTTTTAGTTTTTAAATTCTTTTCGATAGGGCTCGTTTTTCTCGTGTATGACCACTCACTCTTCAAGCGACGGGTTGAGTACACCATTGTCTAATCCCGAAAGATTATTTCGCAAAAAGAAAACACCATTCGTTCCACCCGATCAAAGAAGTCCAAAAACCGTTAACCCACCATTTGAAAACCTTTCCGAAGTTCATCCAATCGTTAATCTTTTTCTTGAATTACCATTTTCAATGGCCGACGATCAACCCATGTGGGATACCAATAGGGTTGTAGCTCCTACACCCGCAGCCGCCATTGTTCCCGTTAATCTTGGAGATAATTTTACTATCAAAGGTCATCATCTCTCGATGATTAAAGACAACCAATTTGATGGTCGAGTTAAATCCGATCCACACAAACATATCGCCAAATTTCTTAAAATTTGTGACATGTTTCGTTATGGAAATACCAATGCAAATGCAATCCGACTCAAACTCTTTCCATCGTCTCTCACCGGAGAAGCGAAAATTTGGTATAATGAATTAAGCCCCGGAGTGATCACAACTTGGGACCAAATGAGAGAAGCATTTGTTGGACGTTTCTTTCCACTGGCCATGTTTGATCGTCTCTTAGGTGAAATTCGTAGTTTTACTCAAAAAGAAGGAGAAAATCTTGTCGAAGCTTGGCTTCGAATGAAAAACATGCTCCGAAGTTGTCATGGGCATGGATTGTCTCGTGGTAATATCATTCAAATCTTTTACCATGGTCTCGATGACACAACTCAAGGCATACTTGATGCCGGAGGAATTTTCCTTTATAAGACCCCTAACGAAGCTTACACTTTATTAGAAGACCGTGTACTTCTTAAGCTCGATTGGTCTAAGGATGCAAAAATAAAACCTCAACGAAAATCCGTTGCATTCGCCAAAGGAACGAATGAAAATTCCAAAATCATGGATATGATGAAAGATCTCACCTCTAAAATCGATTCTAAATTCCAAAGTATCCAAAAAGAAATCAAAGAAATGCGTGAAGGATGTACCCATAGTGGTGGAAATCACTCATCATCCGAGTGTGATGACAAACCCATGGGAGGTCCCGAAGCCGAAGCCAATTATGTCTATGGAGGATATCGAGGAGGAGGATATCGTTGAAACTACTACGGTAGAAATTCTAGAGATTGGCAAGATCGTCCAACAAGGGATGATAACCGTAATTCCCAAACTCGTGAAGACAATCATCAGACATCTTCTCATGATGATAACCGTTCATCATCACAATCACGTGAAACGAAAAATGAAGAATCTGAATTCGAAAAAACCATGCGTGAGTTCGTGCATGCTCAAAAGCAAACGAATGAATTCATGAAAAATCAATTCTTTATGCTCAAAAGCAAAGTCGAACAAGGGCAAAAGAATCATCAAGCTTCTATCCAAGATCTTGAAACCGAATTTGGTCGTCTTTCCGATCAACTAGCTGCAAGACCATCTGGTACTTTGCCAAGCAATACTCAATCCAACCCAAAACCATCATCATCTGGATCTTATCGTCCACCTCAAACGAGGAATGAGCATGTAAATGTTGTATATACTCGTAGTGGTCTATCTTATGATCCACCACCCAACCCAACCCAAACAACCACTATCGTTCATGATGATAGTGAGGATGAAGTAGAAGAAGAACCAAAAGAGAACGAACAAATTCCTACACCAGTTGTTAAACCCACTCCACCTCTTAAACCGTATAAACCGAGAATTTCATATCCTCAACGTTTGAGGAAAGAAAAGATGGAAGAGAAATATGGCAAGTTCATTGACTTAATCAAAGAAGTTAGGATCAACGTTCCTCTTGTTGATGTCCTAGCGGGAATGCCCAACTATGGGAAGTTTTTAAAAGAACTTGTGAGCAACAAAAGTAAAATGGAAAACATTTTCGCTACCTTCTTGAATGAAGATTGCTCTGCCATTATTGAAAATAAACTACTGAAAAAAATCGGTGATCCTGGAAGTTTTCTTATCCCATGTACGTTGGGAAATTCAATCACTTGTGATGCTTTAGCCGATCTCGGTGCGAGTATCAATCTTATGCCATACTCATTGTATGCGAAGCTTTCGATCGATACGTTGAAACCCACAAGAATGAGTATACATTTAGCAAATCATACTATCCAATATCCTGTTGGAATAGCTGAAAACATGCTTGTTCAAGTAGGGAAATTCATTTTTCTTGTTGATTTTGTGATCCTCGAGATGGAGGAAGATAGCAAAGTTCCATTGATCTTAGGAAGACCTTTCCTAAACACAGCAGATGCTATCATTCGAGTAAAAAATAAAGAACTCAACCTTGGGGTTGGGGACGAAAGAATCTCTTTTTCGATTAATCAAGCCATGAAATATTCTCATGCGAATGATGACACTTGTTATAGCATTGATGTTATCGATGAAATAACAGAGGAAACATTTGATTGAGTTGCTTGATGAAAGAATTACGAATCATAAAACATCTGGACAAATCAGTGATGAAGATCTCGACAGAGAATTCGCTGAATTTATGCAGATAGACACCGAAGAAATTCCTGAGGAAGAAAACACCAACTTTGAGGAGTTGGAATTCAATGATGATATGAGAATCAAAACTTCAATTGAAGATCCGCCAGTGGATCTAGTCCTGAAACCTCTTCCTGATCATCTGGAATATGCATTCTTGGAAGAAAATTCTCTTCTTCCAGTTTTCATATCTTCAGCACTCAAACCCGATGAAAAAGAATGTCTTGTTTCTGTGCTCAAAAATCATAAAGAAGCTTTCGCTTGGAAAACTTCTGACATTCATGGAATAAGTCCAAACTTTTGCAAACACAAAATAAATATTGAAAACGATTTGAAACCCGTTGTTCAAAGACAACGAAGACTCAACCCAAACATGAAAGAAGTTGTTAAGAAAGAAATAATCAAACTTCTTGACGCTAGAATTATTTATCCCATTGAGGATAGTTCATGGGTGAGTCATGTTCACTGTGTTCCTAAGAAAGGAAGAACAACTGTCGTGACTAATGAACATAATGAACTTGTTCCTACCAGAACCATAACTGGTTGGCGAGTGTGCATTGATTATCGCAAATTAAATGACGCCACCAGAAAATATCATTTTCCTTTACCGTTCATGGATCAAATGTTGGAAAGACTTGCGGGGAACAAATTATTTTGTTTTCTTGATGGATTTTTTGGCTATTTCCAAATTCCAATTGATCCAGCTGATCAAGAAAAGACCACATTCACTTGTCCTTTTAGCACATATGCGTCTAGGCGTATGCCTTTTGGTCTTGGTAACGCACCAACAACATTTCAAAGATGCATGATTGCTATTTTTCAAGATATGCTTGAAACCTCCATGGAAGTTTTCATGGACGATTTTTCGGTATTTGGAGACTCATTCGAGTCATGCCTTTCCAATCTTGACAAAATGCTTGAAAGATGCAAAACTTCTCATCTCGTGCTTAATTGGGAAAAATGTCATTTTATGGTGACAGAAGGCATTGTGCTTGGTCACAAGATTTCAAGCAAGGGAATTGAAGTTAACAAAGCAAAAATTGATGCTATTGCTAAGTTACCACCCCCGACTAACGTCAAAGGCGTTAGGAGTTTCTTGGGGCATGCGGGATTCTACCGCAGATTCATCAAAGATTTTTCGAAAATATCTCGTCCTATGACGAAGCTTCTTGAGAAAGATTCAGTCTTTGATTTCAATGAAGAGTGCATCAAGGCATTCGAAACACTCAAAAATAAGTTAACAAATGCACCGATTATGGTTTCACCAAATTGGTCGTTGCCATTTGAACTTATGTGCGATGCAAGCGATTATGCTGTTGGGGCAGTATTAGGACAACGAGATGGAAAATATTTTCGTCCTATTTACTTTGCTAGCAAAACCTTGAATAGTGCCCAACAAAACTACACAGTAACTTAAAAGGAACTTTTGGCTGTAGTTTTTGCATTTGATAAATTTCGTTCTTATCTTGTTTTGTCAAAGACAATTGTATTCACCGATCATTCAGCTCTCAAATATCTGTTTGCCAAACAAGATGCCAAACCACGTCTTATTCGATGGATTTTATTGCTTCAAGAATTTGACATAGAAATCCAGAATAAGAAAGGTGCAGAAAATGTGGCAGCAGATCATTTATCTAGATTAGAAAATCCTAATTTAGAGGAACTCGGTGAAGACGAGATTGATGATAATTTTCCTGATGAAACTTTTATGGGAATTGATGAAGAAGAAGTCCCATGGTTTGCAGATTATGCAAATTATTTAGCCGGAGGAATATTACAAAAAGGTCTAACTTACGCCGAGCGTAGTAAATTTTTCGCAAACCTGAAATACTATTTTTGGGATGAACCGTATCTATTTAAAATGTATCCCGATGGGATAATTAGAAGATGCGTGTATGGTTCAGAGACCCGAAAAATTCTTGATGAATGTCATCACGGCCCAACTGGAGGACATTACGGTCCATCCACAACCGCGAAAAAGTTTTTGATGCGGGATTTTATTGGCCAACAATTTTTAAAGAAGCACATATGCTTGTGCAGAATTGTGATGCATGCCAGAAGTCTAGTAGTCTTTCTCGTAGAGACGAAATGCCACAAAAGAGCATACAAGTTTCTGAAATCTTTGATATTTGGGGAATTGATTTCATGGGTCCTTTTCCTAAATCTCATAAATTCGAATATATCCTCGTTGCAATTGATTATGTCTCTAAATGGGTAGAAGCGGAAGCTTTACCCACTAATGATGCACGAGTGGTTGTAATTTTTCTAAAAAAGCTTTTCTCTCGATTCGGAATTCCAAAAGCTTTAATAAGTGACAGAGGAACTCATTTCTGTAACCGTCAAATGGAGAAAGCTATGAAACGATATGGAGTTCACCATCGTTTCTCAACAGCATACCATCCTCAAACCAGTGGTCAAGTTGAAAACACCAATAGAGCTTTGAAAAGAATACTTGAAAAAACAGTTAAGGATAATCCTTCTGTTTGGTCAAGGAAACTCGATGATGCTCAACGACATATAAAACTCCAATCGGTACGACTCCATATAGACTCATATATGAAAAAACTTGTCATCTGCCGTTTGAAATTGAACACCGCGCCTACTGGGCATTAAGGCAATGTAACTCCGATCTAAAAATCGCTGGAGAAAAACGATTCTTGCAATTGCATGAACTCGATGAATTAAGACTCCAGGCGTATGAGAATTCCAAGTTGTACAAAGCTCGAACAAAAGCTTATCATGATAGGAAACTAAGAATCCGGAAAGAATTCAAGGCCAGAGACAAAGTTCTTTTGTTCAATTCTAGGTACAAATTCAAAGCTCCTAAGCTCAGAACCAAATGGTTTGGTCCATTCGTGGTAAAACATAGTTTTCCATCCGGATATGTCGAATTATATGACAAACACGGTGGAACTTTCATTGTTAACGGACATCGTATCAAACTCTACCATGATGAGGAGAAATAAAATGAATTGTCAAGTAAAGAAATTCCACTTGAAATGATCATTAAAACAAAGTGAAAGAAAATGTGGTTTATATTCCAAAGAAGTCGGGAAAGAATTCCGAATATAAACCACGAAATTAAGAAAGATTGAGTCGGGCTGATGACTCATTAATAAATTTAGCGCTTCTCGGGAGGCAACCTGTGTGTTTTTTTTAAATTGTTTGTTTACTTTTATGCCCCAATGGTTTTACCATAAGTGTGGGGGCGTCACATAAAATTTATAATAGAAAATCCAAAAATATTTTGCATTTTGTGTGTTTTTGTTTTTGATGATTAATGCAGGTTAGGATGCTTGATCTTGAAGATGTGGAATCATTCGATCTCAATATCTGATTTAGAGCCTGATAAAGATTCCGAAGTTCAGACAGTATCATTTCTTTTATGTTCCATTTCTCTATTTTTTTATGGTTCATCGTTCTTTACATTGAGGACAATGTCAAACTTAAGTGTGGGGGGAGGAAATAGGGAAATGAAACTGGATTTTAAATTTTTCTATATTTTTTAGCCTAGTTTTTAATTTGTTTGCCCTTATAATCTAGTTGTTTTTGCACATTTAAGATAATTTATATTAGAATAACTAGATCAATCCACTGATAAAACATGTAATTTGAAAATTCGAGATGTGTCCTGATTGACATTACGTTCCATTTTTAGGATTGATAACATTGCTAGCACAATTATAGCCCATTCCACTAAATTGTGAGGATTTGAGCCTATTTTTATATAGCATACATCTTTTATGCTTGATCTCTTTGCTATGAGTGTGCCGGTGATCTTATTTATTCTAGAACTTGTGCATGCAAATCATTACCAGACCGCAGTGAGATCACTTTGTGTGATATAAGTGTATTCGTGTGATAAGAGGCAACCTTAGGAATTAAACCAAATGGCCTTCCATTTTACATCTAATGATATATTAGCTAGCCACATCGGTTAGTTAACCACTTATATGAACCTATTTGTTAGCACTCAATTTTAGTGCTAGATACCATTAGTACACCCTCTGAGCCATCCTTTTCATTTTGTTACACCAGAAAAATATAAAAATATTTTACACTTTTAGCCTTAACCTTACCCATAGTCAAGTCTTGGTTGGTTACTAGCTACTTGGAAAGATGGTTGTTATGTGGAAATCCTTGAATGTTGAGAAAGTTGCGAACTCCATGAAAATTTCATGGATGATCTATTTGTATTATGATCGATGGTTGATATATATGAAAAAAAAAAGAGATCAAATAAAATAAGTCATCGCAATTGTTTGGTGACAGGAATAGCCAATGAGCTATGTGAGTATGATATCGATCAAGGATGAATTCTCGAATTCAAAGGAAAGTGGTTAGCGTAGCTAGTAGCAATTGGTTGTAGACTTTGACTATTTGTAGAATTTTTATTTTAAACCAATTTCATAAATATATCCCATGTCTTATCCCTACCTATTTGATTTTGTGGAAATTATCAAGTGTATTGACATGTAGTGACCATCCGATTTCTTGAGGAATTAGGTAACATTGCTAGCAAGCTAGAGCGTGTTTTGGTGACCAACCATTATGCAAGTAACGTTGTTAGCGAACCAAGGTATGATCTAGTGACCATCCGTTATTTAATGATGCAAGGATTCGTTGTTAGCAAGCTATTATGTTTTGCATGAGATAGTTGCACATAAGTCTTATATAACCCTTGAAGCCTTAAACCCAAAATAAAAGTCCTCTTAGATGTTTACACTTGGTGCTTACACCACGTCGGTGGAGTTTTGTTTCTTGTACAAGCTTATGGTAATATTTAGATCATGACTGAGCAATGAGTGTTATTTTCTTATATACTCACCCACTAAATAAATGAGTGTTGAGTGAATTATACTTCATTTTTTTTTTGTGAGGAGTTTTAACATGTTATCAAGCAAGAGAATCATTAAGGTATTGTCAAACATCACGACTTTTTACCTATAAGCTTAAAGAGATGGATCTTATCTTGTACTTGTACTAGATGGATTTGCATCCCATTTTTAGAATCATTTTAATTTATATCATGTGGATTTATTTCTAAAAGCTAGATTTGCTTGGGGCAAGCAAAGTGTAAGTGTGGGGGATTTGATAATGCTCATTTTGTACATGTTTTAGTCACGTTATTTCTATGTTTATGCATTGTATTTGGTTGTATTTGTGAATATATTATGCTTAAAAAGGTACAAAAGATGTATTCAGGTTCAGGTACAATCAAGTTCAAGTAAATAGCTAGAAAGATGTTGTTGGATCGATATATTCTGACCAAACTAACTTGTAGCTTGTCTAAGGGTTTAGCAACCTTGGATAAATCCAAAACTACTAATATTGAAACGCTGATATACTTTGTTAAGTATGCGGAATCTACTTCAACAAAGCTAAGAAGAATTAACACAAAACTTTGATTATATTAAACCTTGAACCTGCTTACTTTACACAGATTCACTAACAAACTCTAAACACTAATACTCTAATAATCGACTAATACTTTTCTCTAAAATCTCGTATCTCTAATGCCAACCTAGGGGTCCTTTTATAGGCACAAGGAAAACCCTAGTCGGTTTACAATACTTGAACGACAAGTAATTCTAATTATAATCTAATAATAACTCTAAGAACATTCTAGAATTACACATTAATCCTTAAACGTATTTGCATATCAGTCCTTTATCTTTAGCAGTACTTTGACTTCTTTAGAACATGAGCAGTACTTTGACTTCTATCGAGCAGTACTTTGTAGCCCAACAATCCTCCCCTAACTTGAATTCCACTTGCTTGATTTCAAGTTCCTTTGTATTTCTTTAACTTCAACATCTTTATCTTCAAGGAAAGACTGTATCATTAACTTCTGTCTCATGTTTGTTTTGTCATCATCAAAGTAATCATTAACTGCAATCTTTATCAGCAACAGATCTTTTCAACAACACATCTTTTCAGCAACTCAGCATCATATTGGCAATAGGTACATCAGATCTTAAAAGTTTCATACTATTCTCATCACTTCCAGGTGTGTTAACTCCTGTGAGAGGTGAATCATTGAAAACTTAATGGATTTTGATGTCTCTTTACCAAAGCCATTAACTCTGGAGTAGCCAATGTTTAGGTTTAAGAACCATGGTACATTGATAACCATATGATTTTTAGCATATCATCAGCTATCAACGGATTTGATTAGTCTTTACCAATAGCCGTTTGCTTTTGGACTAGCTAGTTCTTTTAGTACAATCACTACCATGGTGAACTAATTACCATACAATGGTTTCCACAACCTTTACCACAAAGCCATTATCTTGTGGGCTAGCCAACTCTTCACTATCATAGATATGGTGAGTTGAAAACCATACAATTTTTAGTAAATTGTCAACTAAAAACGGATTTGATAATCACATCAGAGCCGTACCCTCATGATGAGTCAAACTCTTTCTTGTTTACTTAAACATGGTGAGTTGAATACCATTTGTTGCTGTTTAAATCTTTGTGCTTCAAAATGTTTTTGCACTTTTCAAAAATTACTGATTTTATCAAAAAACTTTACTGGTTTCATGCTGCAAACAGTACTTTGAGAAAGTACTGTTTGTCAAGAAGTACTTTTAAATAAAGTACTTATGTTTCAAAAGATTTATATTATAAATATCATACCAGTTGTTATGCATCAATCTTCAGCTAGCATTGTCCATTTGATGAACAATCTAATCACCATCAGTGCAGTTTCACTTTCTTCTTCCACTTCCATGCCATAATCTAGCATTCTGATCATCAGATCTCTAGTAAGTGGATATCTTTGCTCTGCTAACATGTGGATCATTGTTCCATCTACTAGCTCCAAAACATGTATTCCCACTGATTCAAAGAACCTCCATCTGTTAATTTCCCAATCCTCTTGATTTTCCCAGAGAGCACTATCACTTGTCTCTTCTGTTTCCCAGATGGTTGTGAGATCTCCTACCAGAACCAAACCCACTCCTTGTGGTGGAATATGTTCAAAATAAGTCTGCACTTGTAGATATAGCTGAAGCAAATCCTCTCTATCTATCAGATGTAAAATATCCCATAACAAGTTGAACACTCTAAAACTTCCATCTTGTCTATGAAATATCAAGTAGTCCCCTTCTTGTGAATCTACAACTGAGAATGTAGAAATCTTGGACTTCTTATCTGCAACTTCTTTTGATTTTGGATGCTCAAAGTCAACAACTCTCAAGTAATTTCTTAGCTCATCAGCTGTGTCTACTCTTAATTCAATAGAATCCTTTAGCTTCTTTGATGACTGTTCATCAGTTGTTGTTCTTTTCCTCTTTGAGCTCCTTGTAACAACTCTTTCCTTTCTACTATCTTCAAGCTTCTTATCTTTGAATGAATCAAAAGAAATAATACTTGCAAGATCTTTTTCTATAGCTTCCCTAACAGCATCATACAAATCCTTCATCTCTGTATGTGTCAATCTCACCAAACCTGTATATCCTCTACCTTTGAGATAAGCCATCATAGAATTTCTTTCTTGAGCTTTACTTTGTGGCCTTCTAGGTTTGATAATAAGTTTCCTTGACTCTTCAGCATCTAATTCAGCCTGTAATTTCCTTGCAGCTTCCTCATTTTTAGCATCCTGAATAGCTCTTAGTTCTTTCAAGGTAAGCTTCTTCTTCTTAGTTTCTACCATGATCCCTTTACCTTTGTCTTTTGGATCTAATTCCTGGGTAGGTTGAGAAGAAGTATGAGGTTGTTGTTCAACATCAAGAATACTTATGCCTCTTGGTCTAGCCATATTTAACATGATGTCAGCAATAGTCTCATCATCACTTTCAGTATGTTTTCGAACTTCTTCTTCCTGTTGAACTGGATTGGAAGGGCCAACTTCCTCTTGAACTAGGTTTGAGGGACCAACATCTTCCTCAAAATCCAAAGTCCTTGGTGTAATCATAGCTTGTCTTACAGTTCCTTGATGAGCAGTACCTTGAAGAGCAGTACTTTCAACATCAGTTCCTTCCAAATCCACTTCCTCAGTATCACCACTTTTTACTTCAACAGAAGCATCTTCAATGTTGATCTGCTCTGTTTCATCACTTTTCCTCTCAACAATATCTTCATGAGGAATTTCTTCAAGTGGTGTATCATAATGAAGCCCAGTATCTTCATTGAACTCAGTATCTTCATTCAAATTATCTAAATTCCTCCCCAATTGGAATGAAGATTGCTTGTTGATCTTTCTTTTCTTTGACTTAGACTTATTTGAGTGTTGACCAGTCTTCTTCTGAGACTTGACCCACATCCTGTGGTGCTTTACTAATGGCCAAGCAAACCTCTTTAATCGTCTGAACTTTCTTGTCAAATCCAATATCTGATCAGCTTGATCATCAGTGATCTTCTTGAGCCTCCTTAATTCCCTTGAAAGCTCATAGTTGGTCAAGACATCCTCAACAACTTCCTCATCTTCCTCAGATGTTTGATGCCTATCTGTGGAAGCATAATCATTGGGAGTTGGTGGTGGATTCTCATCTTGAGGTGAATTCTCCTGAGCAGCACTTTGTGGAGATGGTTCAACAACTGGAGATGAAACAGTATGTTGAGAAGCACTATCTTCTCTCGAAGCTGGTTGCTCATTAATTGCTGATGCAGAGGATTCCTCTTGCTCTTGCTCTGCATCCCTAACTGCTTGTGCAACTTCCAATATATGGGCTGTCAAAGGTGTATTTCTCCCAGAGAACTTGATACCCTTCTTAGCAATGAATGTAAACACCTTTGGTGGAAGTGTGACTGTAGGTAGAAAACTTTGAGGTTTAGAAATACCCTCAAGTTGTTTGTTTAAGAATACCTGAATAAACCTCGGGTACATCAAGAATGGTGAACCATTAGTGATGTGTGAGAGCATTCCATCAAAAATCATTCTTGAAAAGTTGAAAGGGCGATTTGTAGCTAAACCCACCAATGCAGAAGCAATGTTCTGACCAAACTGCTCCCATGAAGTACTCTTAGGACTCAAGCAGTGAAGTAGAACATGTATGAGATATTTCCAATGTGGACTAAATAATGGCTTCTGAAAAGTAAGTATGGTGAGATCACCTTCATACCCAATATCCCTGAGTGTATCCCAAATCTCTTGTCTTTCAAAACGAATAGCACTCCCTGCATCATTAAACTGCAAATCTTCCCTAATTGAAGATTCAGTAATCCTAATTGCTCGACCAGCAACCTTAGCACGAATAAAAGAAACACCATCTTGTTCATCAGACTTAGCAGTAGACCAAAACTGTTGAATCCATGGTCCAATTACATCAGGGTTTACCAAAATAGCATAATTGATTGATGACCCAGTCAAGAAATCAATTATCACATGAAAATCAACATTCTTTGCCGTTTTATCCAAGTTCGCAACCACGTTATGCTTAGAACAGAAATCATGATTAGCCATTGATTGTGAATTGCGATTAGAATCGTGTATATCGAATAGATGAATGGATGGATAAGAATAAAGTGGAGAGAGAAAATCGGTATAATGAGATAGGGTAAATATGGGTAAGATCTAAAAAATCAAAGCCTAATTAATAGTGTTACCGTTGTATTTGGCTTTTACCCCCTCCGTAATGAATTAATTAACTGTAACCCCACATTTTTTACCGTTGGAACAGTACTTCCACGTAAGCAGTACTTCCACCTAACCAGTATTCTTCAAAGCAGTACCTTGGTGCAGTACGTTGCAAGATCAGTACTTTGTATAGAAAACCAGTACTTTCCATCCTCTTATACTTCTAAACGATCCAAATAAACTTCAAACTAATCCAAGAACTTATATGATGGCGCATGCATAAGTTCTAACTACTAACTATGTTGCCTCCCCTCAAATACAACATATGTACTAATACTAAAATACTAAGAACCAATACTTTCATTAAGAACTGAAAGAAAGTATACTAACTGATACTAAAGCCTCCCCTCAAATGTAGCCTAGTAGTTAATCATCCCAATGCTCACAACTAAGTGGTTGAATTTTGAAACATCAAATCCCTTTGTGAGTAGATCAGCTACATTGTCATCTGTGTGAACTTTGACTACATTAATAAGCCTGTGCTCATAACAATCTCGAATAAAGTGATGCCTAATCTGAATATGCTTGGTCTTGGAGTGATAAACTGGATTCTTCACAATACAGATGGTACTCTCATTATCAATGTTGATAGGAGTATTTTTGAAGTTGTATCCATAATCCAAGTGTTGATTCGCATCCACAAAACTTGTCCACAACAGCTTGCAGCAGCAACATATTCTGCTTCAGTAGAGGAGGTTGCAGCAATTGTTTGCTTCTTACATTGCCATGAGACTAATCTTCTTCCAAGATATTGACATCCACCAGTGGTTGATCTTCTATCATAATTATCTCCTGCATAATCACTATCTGAAAAAGCTTCCAAGTGAAAAGGTGACTCCTTAGGATACCATAATGCTAACTTTGGTTGATGCTTGAGTTATCTAAAAATCCTTTTGACTGCATACATATGTGAAACCTTGGGTGTAACCTGATATCTTGCACACAAGCATACAGCAACCATGATGTCAGGTCTTGATGCAGTTAAGTACATAAGACAACCAATCATAGATCTGTAAAGCTTCACATCCACAGCTTGTCCATCTTCATCCTTGCCTAATGGTTTATTGTTGTCAATGGGTGTGGTGGCAGGCTTGACAGTTGGAAGGTCAAATCTTTTAAGTATGTCTTCAACATACTTTTCTTGATTAATGAAGATTCCATCTCTTGTTTGTCTAACTTGAAGCCCCAAAAAGAAAGTTAATTCTCCCATAGAACTCATTTGAAACTCCCGCTGCATAAGTTCTTCAAATTCTTTCACCATAGTCTTCTTTGTGGCTCCAAAGATAATATCATCCACATAGACTTGGACTAACATAATGTCCTTCTTATCTCTTGTGATAAACAAAGTCTTATCAATTGCTCCTCTCCTGTAACCATGTTGTAATAGAAAATTAGAGAGTCTCTCATACCAGGCTCTGGGAGCTTGATGAAGGCCATACAGTGCCTTGATCACCTTGTAGACTTTGTTTGGATGTGCAGGATCTTCAAAACCAGGAGGTTGTTTAACATAAACTTCCTCAGAAATTGTGCCATAAAGGAAGGCACTTTTCACATCCATTTGGTAGACAAGAAATCCCATGTATGATGCAAAGGCAAGAAATAACCTTATTGCCTCTATTCTTGCAACAGGAGCAAACACTTCATCATAGTCCACTCCTTCTTCTTGGCGATATCCTTGTGCAACCAATCTAGCTTTATTTTTGATAACCTTCCCTCTTTCATCTCTTTTGATTCTGAAAACCCATCTTGTACCAATGACTCTCTTGCCATCTGGTAGATCACATAATACCCAGACCTCTTGAAGCTTGAATTGTAGAAGCTCCTCTTGCATAGCTTCAACCCAACTTTCATCAGTTAAAGCTTGAGCTACCTTCTTGGGTTCAGTTTGAGATAGAAAACAAGCAAACAGGCATGTTTGTTGATCCTTTTGATTCATCCTGTTTTGTTTGTAAACAAAGCTAAGTAAAGCAGTATGTTGCTTAGAGAGACCTTTAACTTTGTTTCTTGTAACCACTCCTGAAGAGGGTGATCCAATAATATTGCTTTGAGGATGAGCTTTATGAACTCTCAATGTAGGAGTTGGTGGAACTGGAAGATTAGATTCCAAATTAGTAAAATCAGGGTCTTCATTGGTAGTTGAGAAAATACCTTCATGATTGAGCTCATCATCAATTTCTTCTAACCCAGGAATGTTAGCATTATCCAAATCATCATCATCAACATTGGAATCATCATCATTGTTCCAATTTGATGCTTCTAACACACCAGAAGTACTGTCAAAAGTATCATCAGTACTTTGATCAAAAGTACTGTGAGCAGTATCTTTGAACTTACCCTGTTTCTTTGCAGCATCATAAGCCCTCCTTTGTTCATCTTCATAGGATTTTGCTATAGTTTCTTGAAAAAGCATCCTATTAAGTTCATCTTGTATGGCTTGATCTTCATCAGACACTGTATTGGTTGGTTGAGCAGTACTTTGTTCCTTATTAGTAACTTCAGGTTCTTTATCAGGAACATCTTCCGGTCTAACATTGACTCCATGAACAATGTACTGAGAATCATCTTCTTTGTGATTAGCTTGATTTTCTTCCCTAACAGGCACATAATTCATAGATGGAGTGAACATGAGATCAAGATCAAACATCCAATCAGGACCTTTTCCTCTCTGAGGTTCTTTATCTTCCAAAAATTCAACATGAAGACAATCTTGAACCTTTTTGGTACCTCTGTTATATACTCTAAAACCTTTGCTATTTGTACAATAACCTAATAGATATCCTTCATCTGACTTACCATCAAATTTTCCCAGAGAATCAATGGTATTTAGAATAGTCAGAGGACAGCCAAAAGGTTTTAGAAAACGAATGTTTGGTTTCTTTCCCATGAGCAGCTCATATGGTGTCTGATGAGTGTCTAAATACTCATCATTTTTGTCTTATCTGAACTGCCAAAACATCCAAAAACACTCAGAAATGCATCAAAATGCTGAAAATATCCCAGGGATTGTGTTTTATATGTTTTAAATGCAAAATGTTTAAAAACAGTTGAAAAATGAAAAAGTTTGCAAAATTGGCAGTTTCAGTCCCTCAAGTTTCAAAACTTGTCAAAACTAGTCCCTAAGCATTTGTTTTGTCAGAAAAATCACCAAAGGTCCTTTTTAAATCATAAATTATCATATTTAGTCCTTTGGTGAAGAGTTTGGATAAATTACATCTTTGGTCCCTCAAGTTTGAAATCTGTCAAAAATAGTCCCTGGGAATTTTAAATAAATAGAAAAGTGCAATTTTGGTTCTTGGATTATGGAAACATGGCAGGATTTACCCTTGGTGTATTTTGGAAGATGTGCAAGTTCGGTCCTCATAATTTCAGGAATTACAAGAAAGGTCCTTGTGATTTAACTATAACCAACCGGACCAAAATAAATAAACAAACCAAACCCAACGCATTAACCTATCCCACTTATCCAGCCCCCAAGCCCAAGTTTTTAACCCAAGCCCAACCCAATCCTTATCCAACCCGACCCAACCCCCTTTCTTAGCTAAGATCGGGTCAACCCTTCGGTCAAACAAACCCCTTCCCTCCCACAATTAAATAAAAAAAACTCTCACCCTCTCCCACTCACCTCTGCAAACCCAGACCACCCCTCACCTCCAGCTCACCAACCATGTCCTTGTTATCCAATCCCTCCACCAAACTCCAAAATGCATTAAATGCATCTTCTTGGTTTTCAAGCTATCAGAAAAAGTGGATTATCAGTTTTTGGCGCCAAAATCCAATCAACGGCTAAAAAGAATCCAATGGCCAAGATTTCAAGTGGGATTTTCTCAGAAGGTGTCCCTAAACCCTAATCCTCAGCTATAAAAGAAAGAGAAGCAAGGAAGCCAAGGGTGCAATTTTTTAGCTTATTTTTATTATGTCGAATTTATGCTTAAATGTTTTTCAGTCCAAATTAGTTTAGGAAATTGTAATCTCAGCTTTAATATTGTAAGTTTGAAGTTTCAAAGTAATATAATTCAAGTTTCAATTCAAGTTTCAGTTCATGTAATTTTCTTTTTATTTCAAAAATCTTAATTTGGAGAATGTTGTTTGTAGTTGTTCCCTGGACTTCTTAGGTTCACTTAAGCTCCCATAAAGCTTATTTAAGCTTTTAGAGACCTTAAAACTTGGATTAGTAATAGAAAATCAAAAATATAAAAAACAGTCAACAAAAGTCAACTGTGGTGAAGATATTGATGCAGTGGGTGGATTTGGTAGTTCAAGGGAGAAATGGAAGCTCTTGGCCTATCTAAAGATAGGCTAGCTTAGTGAGACTCCTCTGTTCATGCTGAGGAGGAATTCAATTGTAAGCAATTTTTATGAAATTTTGCATTTCATTGTTGTAGTTGTTTATGTGCTTTGATCCTTGTGTTTCTGTGTTTCTGAGTTATTATTAAGTAGAATCATACCATAAAATAGGTAGCTTGTTCATTGGTTTTGGTAGTTGCTAATATCTCTTCATAGCAGTCAATATAGCATTTGGTTCATTTCTGTGTTTTATGCTTAGATCATTGTTGATTTCTGCTCAAACAGTCTTGTTACATGTTAATATTAAGGCTTGAATCAGTATTGTGTTTTGAATTTATGTGTTGCTTTGAAAATCAGTGGTTAAGGGGTGTTTGGATTTTACTGTTGAATTGAGTTGCTGAGTGATTGTGGTTTTATCTGCTCTTGATTCTTGTCACATTAGTATCATATAACTCAGAGTCAAAATAAAATCCAGGCCTTATTTGCTAAAAAGTCAAAGTGATCTTTAAATTGGTCTAGTGTGTTCACTGTGAAGGTTGTGGATTTGCATAATCATCATTTTGGTTCACAAGTGCTTAATATAGCTTAATCTAGTCTCAATAGGTCTTATTACATCATAATCAGTCAATGAATCAAGATCAAAGTTCACCAAAGTCAGCTTTAGAGTTTTTCTGAAAAAGTCAAATTCATCAGGGTTGAACCTTGGTCTGAGTTGCTGATCTAGGGCTAAATTAGGCTTCAATTGGTGTATTTGTGATAGGGCTTTTAGTATTTTTAGATAGCCAGTAATATAAGCTAGCTTTTGCCCCCATAACATTTTGCTTATAAGCTTATTTGATGTGCTTAATCTGTCTGCAAAGTTGGGGGAATTTCTGAGTTTTCTGCATTGATCTTGCTGCTGCCATTGAGCTCATTTGCTTAACCTGTGGAATAATCTGTTTGAATTAAGTTGTTCTGTGCTTATTTAAGTTGGCTTAATCTGTTCTGAGCATTTGGTTGAGTTTTGAGCTTTTTAGCTTATTTTTGGCTTATTTGCCAACTGCTTATCTGCCCAAATCTGCTTATTTGGCCTAGTTAGCTTCCACTTTTATTTTTCCTAGCTTTCTAATATTATTTTAGATTTACCTGTAAATTTTCATAATTTTCTGAATAGTTTTAATATTTTTAATCTTTTTTATTAGTTTAAAATAGTATTTAAATCATAATAAATAGAAAAATAATCAGAAAAATATAAATCCAATTTTCATAATTTTCTTTTATCATTTTTAATCTAGGAAAAATATAATTTCATTTTTAGTCCTTAAGAAAATCAAAAATAGAAAAATAGTGATAGCTTCTATTTAATAGAATTTATCTTTTTAAATTTTAATTAAGTAAATTTCAATTTTATAATTTTCTTAGCTTCTATTTACTTAATAATATTTTTAGAAAAAGTTTTAGATTTTTCTTAGCTCATTTAGTATTTTTTATAATTTAAATTAGTTTAATTAGTATTTAAATAATAAATAATTAGTAATAATTAAATAAAAAGTGTAAAAAATAGAATTTAAGTTTTAAAATAAGTTTTTAGAAATTTTACGTTTTTAGGTTTTAAATTTCATAAATTTTACTTTTTAGTCCTTTTTAGATTTTTCGTTGCGCATTTTTAAGTTAAGTCCTTCGCGTTTAATTTTGTTGTGCATATCTTATTTAAATTTGTTATTTAGAATTGTTAAACAAAGCAAAATCAAAAGCAATCTAAATCATCAATCACTCTAATCCAAAGCTTTCCACAATGGCCCATTCACATCTCGTTGGGACACGACCCGGGTGATCACTTGCCCGGTATCACACACATCACATTCACGGGTTTTGCAAGTTTGACTTTCCCTAAGTTTGACTTGTCATTTCCCAAAGTATCACGTGTGCACGATACTATATTTATTTATATATACTCACACACGGACCAAATTTTGGCGCCGCTGCCGGGGAGGTGTGCTGCGACTTTTGTGTTAAGTTCAAGCGATTAGTGATTCGAGATCCTTCTTTCAAGAAGTTCCTATTTCCCAAAAACAATAAAAAACAAAAATATTTTTCTTTTCTTTTATATATATATTATCATATAAAAAATTAAAAAACCCAAAAACATTTTCCGTTTTCTTTGTTAATAATAAATAACAATAAAAAATTACCATCGAGAACCAAGACAGAGTACTACCTAACTGGGGGTACGACCATAATAAGTTCCCAAACCAAAGATTTAAAACTTGCCTTTGTATCACTTGCGAATATCGGCTCACCTTTAATTGATAAACAAACTCTAACGGAGGTTCTAGGATAGTCTGACATTAAATTGTCGGACTGAAAGAAGCGGGTTTTTAAGGAGCATTTAATTGCCCACCTTTGCTTCTCCGCCACTCTGTGCGTTTATCTTTTAGAGAGCTACCGTACGCTTGTTGATTATTGGTTTAAGTTAGCTTGTGTTTTCTCTCGATCTTGATTTAATTGGATTTGTTTTCATCTTCACTTTTCAAAAACAAAAAGAATCTTCCTTCCTTTTTCATAATTCTCTGGACTCTGAGGCTTCTTAGAGTTGTGTTCTAGTGCATGCGCACGCGTTCTTCTAGGTCTACGAGCCCGTTACGTGAGCTTGGCAACATTCCTCGAAGACGAGGTCGTAGACGTAGACGTTCTTCTTCAATAGTCGAACCCGAGGTTCGTGCTATTCCTGTTCTCATGGCGGCTGAGCCGACTATGAATGAGCTTCTCCAAGCACCCATCGAGGGTTACGGAGATGCTATCGTTGTTCCGGCCATCGTGGCCGAGAATTTTGAACTCAAGACGGGGTTAATAAATCTTGTAACCTCGCGTCAATTCTATGGTTTTGAAAGGGACGATCCTCAAGATCACATTCGATGGTTTAACAAAATCACGTCTACCATCAAATGCAAAAATGTCCCTGAAGAGGCAATCAAACTTCTTCTTTTCCCATTTTCCATCGATGGGGCTGCTCGGATTTGGCTTGATAAACAACCCCCTCGATCGATTGTAACATGGGAAGATTTGGTTAAGAAGTTCGTGAATGAATTTTTCCCACCTTCCAAAACCACGAGTCTAAAAAACGAAATCATGAAATTTACACAAAAATTCGATGAATCATTTAGTGAGGCATGGGATCGTTATAAAGAAATGCTTCGCAAATGTCCGCATCATGGTTTCTCTGAGTTGATGCAACTCGACACTTTCTACAATGGTGTGAACTCAGCTGATCAAGAATCTCTCAATTCCTCAGCTGGAGGAAATTTCTTGAATCGAACCACAAGGGATGCTTTAGCAATCATTGAGAACAAGTCTAAGGTCCGCACTCCACGAAGCAAACCGGTTGTTTCCCAAATGAGTGTTGGTCCTTCTACCTCTTCATCCGTGAGTCAGTCCAGCACCGATGCTAGACTTGACGAACTCACAAAGGTTATTAAATCCTTGGTTCTCACCACACAGAAAGTTTCCTCTCCCTCTTCTCCGCAAACTTCTCAACCTGCCGAAATCAAAAAGGTAGAAGTTTGTGTCACTTGTGGTGGCCCACATGCATATTATAATTGTACTGCCACCGATGGTACATTTGAAATTAATGCAATAGCCGGTAGTTCCAACCAAGGAGGTAACCAATACCGTCCTCAAGTGGATCCAAACTACCGTCCTCAAAATGGACCACCCGGATTTCCTCAACCCAACAATCCAAATAGGTTTAATCCTAATCAGCAAAGAGGGCAAAACATGCAAAATCAATTTCATGCCCCGATCAATCAATACCCACCCCCAAGGGGTAATCAAGGGTATTCAGCTCCTTATTACCAAGAACCGCCTTCAAGTGAACTCAATAACTATATCAAGGTTAATGATTCCAAACTGAAGGCAATGCAAAATCAAATCTTCACTTTGAGGAATGATTTACAATCTTCAATAACCAAGCAAGGTAATGAGCTAAAGAGTGAGCTTATGGCTACAAACAATAAAATGGAACAATCTCAAAGCAACATCGAGAATATGCTTTCTAGTCTCATAAGCCATCTCACTCCACCTTCTACCTCGGGAGGTCTCCCGGGTAATACTGTGGTCAACCCAAAGGGTGAACTTAAAGCTATCACCACACGCAGTGGCAAAGCTTATGATGGACCCGAGATTCCCACTACCGCTTCTTCTCTTCCCAAGGTAGTGGAACGTGAACCTGAGGTGACCAAGGACAATGTACTTCCTACTAATAACGGAGGTACCAAAAACGTCCAACCTCAGGATATCCCAAAAACCAAACTCAACCCTGGAGTTGTCTTTGAATCTGTTGCAACTCCCGTTGAGATCCCTAAATCCAAACCTTCAATACCTTATCCATCATGACTCAATGAGCAAAAGCTCCGTGAAAAGGCTAGTCACCAAATGGACAAGTTCTATCAAATCTTTCAAGATTTGCACTTTGACATAAGCCTTGCGGATGCCATTATCATGATGCCCAAATTTGCATCAATGATCAAGAACTTGTTAAACAACAAGGAAAAATTGTACGAAATGGCAAAAACTCCTTTAAACGAGAATTGCTCTGCAGCAATTTTAAAGAAGCTTCCCGAGAAGCTTGGAGATCCTGGAAAATTTCTTATCCCGTGTGTTTTTCCAGGAATGGGTGAATGCTTCGCCTTGGCCGATCTTGGCGCTAGCATTAACCTGATGCCTAATTCAGTATGGAAGAAACTTTCTCTTCCTGGACTTACTCCTACCTGCATGACTCTTGAGCTTGCAGATCGTTCTATCACTCGTCCACTCGGCATTGCTGAAGATGTATTCGTAAAAGTAGGAAAGTTCCATTTTCCGGCTGACTTCGTTGTTGTTGAATTCGATGCTGATCCAAGGGTTCCTCTCATTCTTGGAAGAGGATTCATAAGGACGGGCCGTGCTCTAATTGATGTTTTCGAAGAGAAAATAACTCTTCGTGTGGATAGTGAAGCAGTCACTTTTAACCTCGATAAAACTTCGAGGTACTCCTCAAATTATGACTCTGAATCGGTTAACCGAATAGACGTCATTGATGTTGCTTCAGAGGAGTACTCTCAAGAAGTTCTTGGTTATGTTCATAATTCTTCGAGTGGTGATTCCACTCCATCTTCAGAACCTTTAATCGCCAATTCTTCTCCTTCTCTCACTCCGTTTGAGGGAAGTGACTTCATCTTAGAGGAAATCGAGGCCTTTCTCAAAAGTGATTCGGTTCCCGATGGAATTGATAACCAAGAGATTGACCTGGAGGGGGATATCCTTCTCATTGAGAAGATGTTAAATGAAGATCCCTCTCTTCCTCCTGTTCTTCCACAAAAACTTCATAATGAGGAAATCAAATCGGTTGAGAAAAACGATGAATTTCCTGAGGTCGAACTTAAGGACTTACCACCTCATCTCGAGTATGCATTTTTGGAGGGTGATGATAAATTACCCGTCATAATTGCTAAAGATTTGAGTGAGGATGAAAAGACTGCTCTCATAAAAATTTTGAAGTCACACAAGCAAGCAATTGCTTGGAAGCTCTCCGACATCAAGGGTATTAACCCAGAATTTTGTACTCACAAGATTTTAATGGAGGATGATTTTAAACCGGCAGTTCAACATCAAAGAAGGGTGAATCCAAAAATTCATGAGGTTATCAAACAAGAGGTTCTCAAACTTCTTGATGCCGGATTGATTTACCCTATCTCGGATAGTCCTTGGGTTAGTCCCATTCATTGCGTTCCTAAAAAGGGTGGCATTACTGTTGTCATAAATGAAGAAAATGAGTTGATTCCAACTCGATTGGTTACGGGGTGGCGTGTCTGCATTGACTATCGCAAGTTAAATGATGCCACCCGTAAAGACCATTTTCCTCTACCCTTCATGGACCAGATGCTTGAGAGATTAGCGGGAAATGAGTACTATTGTTTCCTTGACGGTTTCTCGAGTTACTTTCAAATTCCCATTGATCCGCAAGATCAAGAAAAGACTACCTTTACATGCCCTTATGGAACTTTTGCCTATAAACGTATGCCTTTTGGCTTATGTAATGCTCCGGGCACGTTCCAAAGGTGCATGATGGCCATATTTACCGACATGATCGGTAAAACGATGGAGGTCTTTATGGATGACTTCTCGGTCATTGGGGATTCGTGTAAAACCCTCATTTTTTTCCATTCAGTAAAATCCCTAAATTACCCCTCTAATTTGAATTTTACAAGAACACATGAATAAATAAAAGAAATATGGAATTTACATAACCTAAGATATAAATTAAACTAAACTAATTATTTATACTTACCTTATAATTAAAATAAACTTCCTAAAACTATATGTTATGTTATGAAATACATTTTAACCTAAATTCTAATTAAATAATTAAGTGGTAAATACTATACATTATATTAAAATGAATATGGTTCCTTATCTTAGTCTAAATGTGCCATCAACTTATAAGCATAATGTGATCAGTCATTAAAGTAGTGAATACATGCGTTTAATGATATTCAATGTGGATAATATTTATAAGAGCATATATTTACACGTTTTCTTTTACTTCTAAAAATATGAAACCGACTTCCATTTTTCACCTATCCTCTTTTGTCTTGTTAGTTTTGAAAGGATAAATATTTACCAATTAGGAGATTTGCATATATCTTTTTCTTGAAACCGAATATTCAACATACCAAAGTTAACACACGTTATTCAAGCCTTATATTCTCCCTTCCACTCTCCCATTTGCATCGAACCAAAGACCAGAGAAAGTCACACACATATGTCATCACACTGCTGCCAAAAAGAAGAGAAACAAAGGAGTGTTGGCGCCAAGAAGAAAGTACACGTCGTTGGTGAGGAGTCCTTTGATGCAAGCACTAGAATCCTTCCCATCCGTTTTCTGTTTCAAGTCGACCTACAGGTTTGGTTTGTCCCTTCTTTGCTTTCATTCGACCGTCATACAAGGTTTAAAAACAAGATTAACAACCACTAAAATCGTATATGTATGCATGTCGTTTGCTTCGTTCTTAGTCGCATAAAATCACAACCTGTTCAACCTGTTGTAGTTGTTTTAGACAATTTTAGTGTCACATTTTGAGGGCTGTTTTGTCTTTGGCTCGCGAAACCTGTTATGTGTGGGCAGTTTGTGTGTCACCGTGCGAGTTTTCAATGAGTCTTTATCATGGTGCCAAAATCGTGGTTGCATGGTGTCGGGTTGCAATTGTTTGCTGCTCGTTTGAAACCCTCGCACCCTAATGGTTTTGCCACGTTAGATCCTGGTTTTGCCCTTTTGTTTTTTTTGGTCTCGCCTACATCTTTCTTGTGTGTGAAGCTTTTGGTGTCGACTTGTGATTAAAGTTTGCGTTACGTTAGTCGTTAGTGCGAGTTGGGCTGAGTTGTGTTATCGCATGCATGGGTTTCTTTTGTATTTCGAGCATACAATGAATCAACATATAAAACATGTCATGATTTTCAACAAGGAGTCAAAATAGAACCTGATGAGTTTTTTTTTTTTTTTTTGGAAATGGAAATGCATACGAATGAGACATGTAAATGGAAAATTGAAATCATGAAACTGATCTAAATATACATATACGTATATGGGATTAATCAAAGTCAAGGTTTGGGTTTGTGATTTATGTGTGAGTGTACGCATGGCATTTAGAGGGTAAACACGTGTTGTTTATTTTTGGGCGTTTGTGTTTGTGCTAAAAACGGAAAGATAACTAAAAACCACTTGTAATTCTGTTTTTTACTCCTTTAGGTTCGAGGAAGGAGTAACTTGATCCTTGTCAGCTTTCTATTCTTGTGTTTTGCGTGCTTGCTAATAAGGTACAGATATTCTGACCTTCTCTGTAAGGTTTCCTATGATTCTTTTCTGATCTGTTAAACCCCTGATTTGATATTCTGTTACGATCCTTTGCTATGACACCTTTGCTTCGACCTTTGATCTCTGATTTTGAACCTGTGATATGAAGACCTTTTTGATATGAGATGGAAATGTTTTAAGTAAAGTATTTTGAAAGGGTTTTTCAAGCATGATATATTGACTTTAAGAAAACTATTTTGAAGTTCGTTTTATGAAAACTAATTGAAAGACCATTTATGAAAACTATTTTTGAATGATTGTTTTTAAATGAACCTTAAGAGAAAACCTTTTGAAAAGTACTTTTGATATTGAACCTTTTGAAGATTTGACCATCGGATACATTGACTTTTTTTTTGATATTGACCTGGGATATTTGATCTTCTGATATTTGAACTTCTGATACTTGACCCTCTGATACTTTGACTGGTCTGATTATGAACTTCTGATATTGAACCTTCTGATATGACACCCTGATTATGATATGAACCTTTGACCTTTGACTCCTAGTTTGATACCCGAGCCACCTTTCTGTTACCTAGCCAGGAAGGTAACCTGGCCGTGTCTGTGATGCACCACTGGCATGACTCATGTGTGGGTGAGTGATTCCTCACACCGTCCCCATTCTGATTATGATATGCGCATTACTTTGATTATGATTATATATGTTTCTGGGGGGCGTATGGATTGCAATCCTAGATCTGATCTGTTTAGTGGATTTAATCTGATATGATATGACTTGTCTGGTGACTGGTGCTGTGTGCAATACACGCCTTTCACATATATCTGGGAGTTAGCTACTCCACCCTTTTGAAGAATGAGGACACCCCTCATATTATCTGATTATCTGAGAGGTCTCCCCTCTATATGATTTGAAGATTTATGGTTACGACATGATATGATCTGTTTCTGGGCTCGTGGTGGATAACTATCCTAAACCTTTACTCTTGTATCTTATTTATATCTCATGCATTATGCTACATCTGATTATTTCCGTTTACTTTCGTTTCCGTTTATTATATATCTGTTCACTGGGCTTTTAAGCTCAGCCGCACGTTTTCTTTCCGTGTGCGGCAGGTTTTAGTTGGAAGCTGGGTATGAGTGAAGAGCCCTTTGGACTTAGAAGACCTTGATAGTTTTTCGGAAGTAGAAGTTTTTAGAAGGATTTGCATTGACAGACATAGTATTTAGTTTTGGTTCTCAATTGTAATCTTGTAGTTTCAGTATTTCATTTGTAACCTTTGAATTTCTATTGTATTATTTAAGTCGTATGTTATGCTTGCCTTTGATATGCCACCATTTGCGCGACACTTCTACCCTTGCCGGGTTGGGGTGTTACAATTATGGTATCAGAGACAGGTTTGCGACTTGTAGTACATCTACCCTTGGCCTGTGTAAGTTAGGACCCCTAAGTTTCCACTGTAGGCGCTCGTAGGATAACCTTTGCGAAGTTGCGTAGAATTTTCCCATAGGAATATAAGTCATAACCGGTGAGGAATGGGTAGTCTAGGATATCCATGTGAGTAGTATTTGCTTCCGCATCACTCTGAATCTTGCCTTTACCTTTAGTCATGCCTTATAAGAACGTTTGTTCCTGAAGACGAGGAAGTCTTATCTTCCGTCATTTGAAGAATGAACTTTGTATGTTCCCTTTGGAAGGATTTGATGTTAATACTTGTCTTGCACGGAATTGTTACCTGAGCATGCTGATGCTAATAACTGATATTCCATACATCTCGCCTCTGACAGTTAAATGATGTTCGTATTACTATCGGTGCACACCCTACCATTCCCATGTTATAAGCTAAACAAGATTCCCACCCTTTGAACTGTTCATGATTCTAACCTTCAATTTGATAAAAGTGACCTTGATATATTCCAATACTCTCCTATCCCACACTTTGATGAAACATGTACCTAAATTGATATGTGAACTATCCGTATGATTTGACAACCACATTCGTTCTGAGAATCCGTTTACCTTGGATGTATTTGACTTTGAGGTCTTTTGATTTTGGATGGGTGGCTTTCGTGAAGCTACCGTAGACTACAATATTTGGAAATGTGACCTTTCACAATCTGCTTCACCATATGTTGATATGATATTCTCAATCATTTGAATCTGTTATGATTATTGTGCTATGAAGCACATACTCCGATCTCTTTGATTCCCAATTTTCTCCTAACGCCTGTTAATATCCACTTTTGGAAAGCTCCGACATTTGGAAGTTTTGTTGTACGAATTCCTGGTGTTCCTAATCAACCTTTTTGGATCCGTTTGGGAAGAAAAGTTTGCATCGAACTAATCTGAATTTGGCGAAACCACGATACTGAAGAAGTTAAGAGATTGTAGGAACCGATGAATATGAGTTTGTTCACTTCAGTGATCTTTTGAATGCTCCTGTTGGTTTATGAAGAAGAAAGAGAGAAGTGTGCGGCGGCGTATCGACCATCGTGAATTTAACCATAATCGTTATTCCATTTCCGCATATCAATATTTGATTCATTCTACCTTTGAAACTCCGTAGCAGACGACCTCACTTGAGTCCGAAAGACTGAAGAAGCAACCACAAGAACATCTGAGAAGGAAGTTGATTAGTTGAGATTAAGTTCCGCGAAGCATTACAATTTGATTTGTGAAGAGACAGATTTGTGATATGAAGTTGTTCTCTAAGAAGATTTGCTGAAGTTGCTTTAGTACCCGTGTGACTACTATGAGTTTTGAATGATGTCAATTGTATTGGCTAAAAGATTCATGTTGTCGCAAGTATTCGGACAATTGTCATAGTATGACAGTATGTTTGTGCTCAGAGACGAACGAGGAACACGTTGACCATTTTTAGTATGAAGTGAACTGACACTTTGTTCTAGAAGAATAGATTTACTTGACGATAAGAGATTGTAGCAGGCAACACCACCAGGTATCCGATGACTAAAGAGCATCCACGAAAAGGACCAAGGCTGAAGGCCATTGTCAGAGTTAGAAACCTTGCAGAAGATGTGCAGAAGAGGTTCGTGACAGGCTTTACCAAGAGGGAAGCATGTGAGGAGAAGGCAGACTGAGATGAGACTCGATTATACCTCAAGCAGCACGTGGAGATTTCAGTTGGGCATCAAGACGACCAGACCGTAGAAGATGAGCTTTCAGCACATAAACCAGGAAGTCCACAGCAGTTGAGTTGGTGAATTTTGAATTATGCTAGAAGACCTGTAGGAGACACGCAACCTTGTTTCTCTAAGTCATTTTAGTTGTACTAAGATGAACTGAGAACTGAAGCAGACTCGCCAATGGAGGAATGCACGGTGATCACGTAAGAGATTCATGCTAACACACCGAAGTGTCCAGAAGAAGTGTAGAAGACTTGAGGAACCAGACTCAAGTTTATGATTTTCCGTTCACCCTATGATCGTATGATTAGACAAGAGAGCGACTACTCGGGATTTGAAAAGATTCGAGATCAAGAAATTGAATGGATGAAATTTTGTAGTAAACGTTTGGATTGGAAGATTTGATTTTTGAAAAGGATGAAGATATTGAAGACGTAATTCATTTCCTCTTAGACCGCTTAAGTTTCCGTTACCTTTCGATAGGATCTTTTGAATGAGCCTGACCCTATTAGAAATTCCGTTCTGTGTTCGTTATGCATTTGTTTGGACGATGGTTTCGTTATGAGAAGGATGATGAATTGTGGAAGACCTAACGTTTCAACTACGAGTTTCAGTGAGGTGTACACATTCCGTTACGCTATTTGTTCATTCAAATTCCTTCGATTTAGAATCCGTAGTGATGTTGTTTTGGACCAACCTTAGAAGGTAGGAAGACTGATAGGTGGTTAAGATAAGTAGTTCTGTTCACGACTTGAGATAAAGTATGACCATCATGATGGTATACTCATATGATGCTGGTATTATGACGGTTCGCGAACGTGATAATACTTACGTCATATGACGTACCCTCATTGTGTTCATAGGATATTTTGAGAAGTGCCTTAGAAGCCTTAGAACTTCTGATATCTGTTTGAGATCATCCGCGTTTAGTGAGATTTGAGATTCATTCTACCTATATGATTGATCCGCTGTCTTTGATATACGATTTGATACGTTTGGATTCTAGACGCTCGTTTTGCCGACCTCTGCATTGCCGATAAGAATCTTAGGTTCTGTTATAGAGATTTCTGCTATTAGATGACATCTAACGATATGCTTTCTGTCCGAACGGATTCGATCTGTTATCATACGGGAATACACCTATGTTCTGCTATATATACGTTTCGCATCCGTTGAATCTGTTCATTGTGATCTGCTATGAGTTAAGATATGAGATTTTGGATTCTGAGAAAACAAGGTTTGTTTACCTATGAGATTACCTTTGGAAGGTTATATTGAAGCCGAGGCTATTTGAGAAGCTGAAAAGTTGAACGCTTAGATCACCCTAATGTTGTTACAATTCGATGTATCCCCATCTGATTCGCCTAATCAATTCGATGTAAATCCTATGTATTTTCTGTACCGCTCCCTAAAGAATACGATTATCATCCGTTCCGATCGGTACACTATTCCTTTGATCTAAATTCAGTATAATATGTCCTTCTGACAAATCCGAAGCTACCCTGACAATAATAACGAGTCATGAGAAACAAGTCTGTTACATTTCCGTTCACTGTCTATTGTGCTTTCTGTTTCGCTTCATTCCAATTTTCGAGGACGAAAATTTTTTTTAGAGGGGAAGAGTTGTAAAACCCTCATTTTTTTCCATTCAGTAAAATCCCTAAATTACCCCTCTAATTTGAATTTTACAAGAACACATGAATAAATAAAAGAAATATGGAATTTACATAACCTAAGATATAAATTAAACTAAACTAATTATTTATACTTACCTTATAATTAAAATAAACTTCCTAAAACTATATGTTATGTTATGAAATACATTTTAACCTAAATTCTAATTAAATAATTAAGTGGTAAATACTATACATTATATTAAAATGAATATGGTTCCTTATCTTAGTCTAAATGTGCCATCAACTTATAAGCATAATGTGATCAGTCATTAAAGTAGTGAATACATGCGTTTAATGATATTCAATGTGGATAATATTTATAAGAGCATATATTTACACGTTTTCTTTTACTTCTAAAAATATGAAACCGACTTCCATTTTTCACCTATCCTCTTTTGTCTTGTTAGTTTTGAAAGGATAAATATTTACCAATTAGGAGATTTGCATATATCTTTTTCTTGAAACCGAATATTCAACATACCAAAGTTAACACACGTTATTCAAGCCTTATATTCTCCCTTCCACTCTCCCATTTGCATCGAACCAAAGACCAGAGAAAGTCACACACATATGTCATCACACTGCTGCCAAAAAGAAGAGAAACAAAGGAGTGTTGGCGCCAAGAAGAAAGTACACGTCGTTGGTGAGGAGTCCTTTGATGCAAGCACTAGAATCCTTCCCATCCGTTTTCTGTTTCAAGTCGACCTACAGGTTTGGTTTGTCCCTTCTTTGCTTTCATTCGACCGTCATACAAGGTTTAAAAACAAGATTAACAACCACTAAAATCGTATATGTATGCATGTCGTTTGCTTCGTTCTTAGTCGCATAAAATCACAACCTGTTCAACCTGTTGTAGTTGTTTTAGACAATTTTAGTGTCACATTTTGAGGGCTGTTTTGTCTTTGGCTCGCGAAACCTGTTATGTGTGGGCAGTTTGTGTGTCACCGTGCGAGTTTTCAATGAGTCTTTATCATGGTGCCAAAATCGTGGTTGCATGGTGTCGGGTTGCAATTGTTTGCTGCTCGTTTGAAACCCTCGCACCCTAATGGTTTTGCCACGTTAGATCCTGGTTTTGCCCTTTTGTTTTTTTTGGTCTCGCCTACATCTTTCTTGTGTGTGAAGCTTTTGGTGTCGACTTGTGATTAAAGTTTGCGTTACGTTAGTCGTTAGTGCGAGTTGGGCTGAGTTGTGTTATCGCATGCATGGGTTTCTTTTGTATTTCGAGCATACAATGAATCAACATATAAAACATGTCATGATTTTCAACAAGGAGTCAAAATAGAACCTGATGAGTTTTTTTTTTTTTTTTTGGAAATGGAAATGCATACGAATGAGGCATGTAAATGGAAAATTGAAATCATGAAACTGATCTAAATATACATATACGTATATGGGATTAATCAAAGTCAAGGTTTGGGTTTGTGATTTATGTGTGAGTGTACGCATGGCATTTAGAGGGTAAACACGTGTTGTTTATTTTTGGGCGTTTGTGTTTGTGCTAAAAACGGAAAGATAACTAAAAACCACTTGTAATTCTGTTTTTTACTCCTTTAGGTTCGAGGAAGGAGTAACTTGATCCTTGTCAGCTTTCTATTCTTGTGTTTTGCGTGCTTGCTAATAAGGTACAGATATTCTGACCTTCTCTGTAAGGTTTCCTATGATTCTTTTCTGATCTGTTAAACCCCTGATTTGATATTCTGTTACGATCCTTTGCTATGACACCTTTGCTTCGACCTTTGATCTCTGATTTTGAACCTGTGATATGAAGACCTTTTTGATATGAGATGGAAATGTTTTAAGTAAAGTATTTTGAAAGGGTTTTTCAAGCATGATATATTGACTTTAAGAAAACTATTTTGAAGTTCGTTTTATGAAAACTAATTGAAAGACCATTTATGAAAACTATTTTTGAATGATTGTTTTTAAATGAACCTTAAGAGAAAACCTTTTGAAAAGTACTTTTGATATTGAACCTTTTGAAGATTTGACCATCGGATACATTGACTTTTTTTTTGATATTGACCTGGGATATTTGATCTTCTGATATTTGAACTTCTGATACTTGACCCTCTGATACTTTGACTGGTCTGATTATGAACTTCTGATATTGAACCTTCTGATATGACACCCTGATTATGATATGAACCTTTGACCTTTGACTCCTAGTTTGATACCCGAGCCACCTTTCTGTTACCTAGCCAGGAAGGTAACCTGGCCGTGTCTGTGATGCACCACTGGCATGACTCATGTGTGGGTGAGTGATTCCTCACACCGTCCCCATTCTGATTATGATATGCGCATTACTTTGATTATGATTATATATGTTTCTGGGGGGCGTATGGATTGCAATCCTAGATCTGATCTGTTTAGTGGATTTAATCTGATATGATATGACTTGTCTGGTGACTGGTGCTGTGTGCAATACACGCCTTTCACATATATCTGGGAGTTAGCTACTCCACCCTTTTGAAGAATGAGGACACCCCTCATATTATCTGATTATCTGAGAGGTCTCCCCTCTATATGATTTGAAGATTTATGGTTACGACATGATATGATCTGTTTCTGGGCTCGTGGTGGATAACTATCCTAAATCTTTACTCTTGTATCTTATTTATATCTCATGCATTATGCTACATCTGATTATTTCCGTTTACTTTCGTTTCCGTTTATTATATATCTGTTCACTGGGCTTTTAAGCTCAGCCGCACGTTTTCTTTCCGTGTGCGGCAGGTTTTAGTTGGAAGCTGGGTATGAGTGAAGAGCCCTTTGGACTTAGAAGACCTTGATAGTTTTTCGGAAGTAGAAGTTTTTAGAAGGATTTGCATTGACAGACATAGTATTTAGTTTTGGTTCTCAATTGTAATCTTGTAGTTTCAGTATTTCATTTGTAACCTTTGAATTTCTATTGTATTATTTAAGTCGTATGTTATGCTTGCCTTTGATATGCCACCATTTGCGTGACACTTCTACCCTTGCCGGGTTGGGGTGTTACAATTCGTTCCAAGCATGTCTCTCCAATTTAGAAAACATGTTGAAAAGGTGTAAAGACACCAATCTTTGTCTAAATTGGGAGAAGAGTCACTTTATGGTTAAAGAGGGCATTGTCCTCGGCCATAAAATTTCCAAGAGTGGGATTGAGGTTGACAGATCTAAAGTTGATGTCATTAGTAAATTACCTCATCCCACTACCGTCAAAGGTATTCGGAGTTTTTTGGGTCATGCCGGATTCTATTGTAGATTCATACAAGATTTTTCTAAAATCGCCCGGCCTATGACTCATCTCCTTGAAAAGGATGCTCCTTTTATCTTCTCTCCTGAGTGCGTTGAAGCTTTTCAAACTCTAAAGAAAAAGCTTACTGAAGCACCCATTTTAGTTGCCCCCGACTGGGACTTGCCGTTTGAGCTCATGTGCGATGCAAGTGATTTTGCTATCGGTGCAGTCCTGGGGCAACGTAAAGCCAAACATTTTCAGCCTATCCACTACGCAAGTAAAACTATGACTGAAGCTCAAACTCATTACACCACTACAGAAAAAGAATTGTTGGCTGTGGTGTATGCCTTTGAGAAGTTTCGGCCATACTTAATCTTAACCAAATGCGTAGTGTATACGGATCACTCGGCTCTCAAATATCTCTTTGCAAAACAAGATGCAAAGCCGAGATTGCTCCGTTGGGTTCTCCTCCTGCAAGAATTTGATATCACCATACGTGATAAAAAAAGGAGCTGAGAACCTAGCTGCTGATCATCTATCCCGATTAGAGAACCCTCACCAAGATGTGTTCGAGAAAAAGGAAATAAATGAAACATTTCCTCTCGAAACACTCAGTGCGGTTGCTTTTCGTGGAGATTCTACTACCCCATGGTTTGCCGACTTTGCAAACTACCATGCGGGTAACTTTGTTGTGAAAGGGATGTCGTCCCAACAGAAGAATAAGTTCTTCAAGGATGTCAAACATTATTTCTGGGACGACCCCTACTTGTTTAAAATCTGTGCGGATCAAGTCATCCGGCGGTGTGTTTATGGTCAGGAAGCCATCGATATTCTCAAGGCTTGCCATTCTGGACCTACTGGGGGACATCATAATCCCAACTACACCGCCAAAAAGGTGTTTGATTCCGGTTTCTATTGGCCCACAATTTACAAGGATGCCCAAGAAATAGTCAAAGCTTGTGACGATTGTCAACGTTACGGAAATATTTCACAAAGAAATGAAATGCCACAAAATGTCATTCAAGTTTGTGAAATCTTTGACATATGGGGCATTGACTTTATGGGACCATTTCCATCATCTCGAGGAAACAAATACATACTCGTGGCTGTTGACTATTTGTCAAAATGGGTTGAAGCAAAAGCTTTACCCACAAATGATGCCCGAGTTGTTGTGAAAATTTTAAAATCTCTTTTTGCTCGTTTTGGAACTCCACGTGCTATAATCAGTGATCGTGGTACGCATTTCTGCAATGACAAGTTTGATAAAGTCATGCAAAAGTATGGTGTTACACACCGTCTTTCTACCGCGTATCACCCCCAAACAAGTGGGCAAGTGGAAGTTACCAATCGAGGAATTAAAAGAATCTTAGAAAGGACCGTAGGAGAAAATCGTACATCTTGGTCGGATAAGCTAGATGACGCACTCTGGGCCTTTCGTACAGCTTACAAAACACCCATCGGGTGTACTCCTTACAAGCTTGTGTACGGAAAGGCGTGTCATCTGCCGATTGAGCTTGAGCACAAAGCCTACTGGGCCCTCAAGCATGCAAACTTTGACCTTCAGACAGCGGGTGATCACCGGAAAGTTCAAATAAATGAATTGAATGAACTTCGTGATCAAGCATATGAGAACTCTTTGATCTACAAAGAAAAGACAAAGAAGCTCCATGACTCAAAAATTAAGAACCGCGTTTTTAACGTTGGTGATCGAGTCCTTCTTTTCAATTCAAGATTGAAGATCTTCTCGGGAAAACTCAAATCCCGTTGGTCTGGTCCATTCACTATCACAAAAGTTTATCCATATGGTACCGTTGAGTTATCTCAAGCTGACGGACCTAACTTTAAAGTGAATGGCCATCGGTTGAAACATTACTTTGGAGAGGACATACCACCCATGGTTGTCCCGGATCTCCAAACTTTCCCCATGAACCAATGAATGCGGGGATCGAGTCAAGCTAGTGACTCGGTGATCAAAAACATTAGCAAAACATGGGTTCTCACCCGTGTCTCTGTTTTCTTTCTCTTTTCTACCACCTAGTGTGGGAGAGATGGTCTCTTCCACTTACTTCCCCATAGACTTTTAAATTGCTTTTTCTCCCGGGCTGTTCAGGAACCCTTTGTTACAGTTGGCCATTCACAAGCGGTTAGCTTGCGTGATAAACCTGACTGTTCGGGAGAAATCAATTCAATTCGGGGTCGAGTCAAGCTAGTGACTCGGTGATCAAAAACTCAAGCACCATATGGGTTTTCACCCATATTTCTGACTTCTTTCTATTTTCTACCACCTAAGTGTGGGGGAGATGCCCCACATGTTGTATATATGGAAATTTCAAAAAAAAAAAAAAAAAAAAAAAAAAAAATGTATATAAAACAAATGGCTATTAATATTTCCCTTTCACGTTCTAAAGTGTTGGTTTAACAACCGGTACTTTGAATATTGAGGGCAATATTCAGTTCTAAGTGTGGGGGGGAATTCTAGCAAATTTAATCAAACATACCATCTAGTACCCCCATTTTAGCCAAAATTTTAAAATTTTTTCTCACTTAGAACGAAATAAAATGGTTATCAGTCCGCCATGTCTAACCCACAAAAGGATTGGCTAATCCGAGAGCAAACGGCTCTTGGTAAAGATGTCTCAAATCCGTTGATGGCTTGCAATTTGCCGAAAATTGTATGGTTTTCGACTCGCCATATCTTTAAAAGTGAAGAGTTGGCTAGCCCGCAAGGTTGTGGCTTGTGGTAAAGGCAGTGAAAATCCATAATTGGTATTCAGCTCACCAAAGATAATATTGATAATTTATCTAAGAGTTGGCTAGTCCAGAAGCAAACGGCTTCTGGTAAAGACAAATCAAAACCGTTGACAGCTGATGGTTTGCTCAAAATCATTTGGTTATCATTGTACCAAGGTTCTTACTTGAACTAAAACAATTGGCTACTCCAGAAATGATGGATATCTGGTAAAGAGAAAATCCATTAAAACTTCATAAAAGATTGCTAGGGACTAGCAATAGTTTAGTGTGGGGGATTGATGAGTGTCTAAATACTCATCATTTTTGTCTTATCTGAACTGCCAAAACATCCAAAAACACTCAGAAATGCATCAAAATACTGAAAATATCCCAGGGATTGTGTTTTATATGTTTTAAATGCAAAATGTTTAAAAACAGTTGAAAAACGAACAAAGTTTGCAAAATTGGCAGTTTCAGTCCCTCAAGTTTCAAAACTTGTCAAAACTAGTCCCTAAGCATTTGTTTTGTCAGAAAAATCACCAAAGGTCCTTTTTAAATCATAAATTATCATATTTAGTCCTTTGGTGAAAAGTTTGGATAAATTACATCTTTGGTCCCTCAAGTTTGAAATCTGTCAAAAATAGTCCCTGGGAATTTTAAATAAATAGAAAAGTGCAATTTTGGTTCTTGGATTATGGAAACATGGCAGGATTTACCCTTGGTGTATTTTGGAAGATGTGCAAGTTCGGTCCTCATAATTTCAGGAATTACAAGAATGGTCCTTGTGATTTAACTATAACCAACCGGACCAAAATAAATAAACAAACCAAACCCAACTCATTAACCCATCCCACTTATCCAGCCCCCAAGCCCAAGTTTTTAACCCAAGCCCAACCCAATCCTTATCCAACCCGACCCAACCCCCTTTCTTAGCTAAGATCGGGTCAACCCTTCGGTCAAACAAACCCCTTCCCTCCCACAATTAAATAAAAAAAACTCTCACCCTCTCCCACTCACCTCTGCAAACCCAGACCACCCCTCACCTCCAGCTCACCAACCATGTCCTTGTTATCCAATCCCTCCACCAAACTCCAAAATGCATTAAATGCATCTTCTTGGTTTTCAAGCTATCAGAAAAAGTGGATTATCAGTTTTTGGCGCCAAAATCCAATCAACGGCTAAAAAGAATCCAATGGCCAAGATTTCAAGTGGGATTTGCTCAGAAGGTGTCCCTAAACCCTAATCCTCAGCTATAAAAGAAAGAGAAGCAAGGAAGCCAAGGGTGCAATTTTTTAGCTTATTTTTATTATGTCGAATTTATGCTTAAATGTTTTTCAGTCCAAATTAGTTTAGGAAATTGTAATCTCAGCTTTAATATTGTAAGTTTGAAGTTTCAAAGTAATATAATTCAAGTTTCAATTCAAGTTTCAGTTCATGTAATTTTCTTTTTATTTCAAAAATCTTAATTTGGAGAATGTTGTTTGTAGTTGTTCCCTGGACTTCTTAGGTTCACTTAAGCTCCCATAAAGCTTATTTAAGCTTTTAGAGACCTTAAAACTTGGATTAGTAATAGAAAATCAAAAATATAAAAAACAGTCAACAAAAGTCAACTGTGGTGAAGATATTGATGCAGTGGGTGGATTTGGTAGTTCAAGGGAGAAATGGAAGCTCTTGGCCTATCTAAAGATAGGCTAGCTTAGTGAGACTCCTCTGTTCATGCTGAGGAGGAATTCAATTGTAAGCAATTTTTATGAAATTTTGCATTTCATTGTTGTAGTTGTTTATGTGCTTTGATCCTTGTGTTTCTGTGTTTCTGAGTTATTATTAAGTAGAATCATACCATAAAATAGGTAGCTTGTTCATTGGTTTTGGTAGTTGCTAATATCTCTTCATAGCAGTCAATATAGCATTTGGTTCATTTCTGTGTTTTATGCTTAGATCATTGTTGATTTCTGCTCAAACAGTCTTGTTACATGTTAATATTAAGCCTTGAATCAGTATTGTGGTTTGAATTTATGTGTTGCTTTGAAAATCAGTGGTTAAGGGGTGTTTGGATTTTACTGTTGAATTGAGTTGCTGAGTGATTGTGGTTTTATCTGCTCTTGATTCTTGTCACATTAGTATCATATAACTCAGAGTCAAAATAAAATCCAGGCCTTATTTGCTAAAAAGTCAAAGTGATCTTTAAATTGGTCTAGTGTGTTCACTGTGAAGGTTGTGGATTTGCATAATCATCATTTTGGTTCACAAGTGCTTAATATAGCTTAATCTAGTCTCAATAGGTCTTATTACATCATAATCAGTCAATGAATCAAGATCAAAGTTCACCAAAGTCAGCTTTAGAGTTTTTCTGAAAAAGTCAAATTCATCAGGGTTGAACCTTGGTCTGAGTTGCTGATCTAGGGCTAAATTAGGCTTCAATTGGTGTATTTGTGATAGGGCTTTTAGTATTTTTAGATAGCCAGTAATATAAGCTAGCTTTTGCCCCCATAACATTTTGCTTATAAGCTTATTTGATGTGCTTAATCTGTCTGCAAAGTTGGGGGAATTTCTGAGTTTTCTGCATTGATCTTGCTGCTGCCATTGAGCTCATTTGCTTAACCTGTGGAATAATCTGTTTGAATTAAGTTGTTCTGTGCTTATTTAAGTTGGCTTAATCTGTTCTGAGCATTTGGTTGAGTTTTGAGCTTTTTAGCTTATTTTTGGCTTATTTGCCAACTGCTTATCTGCCCAAATCTGCTTATTTGGCCTAGTCAGCTTCCACTTTTATTTTTCCTAGCTTTCTAATATTATTTTAGATTTACCTGTAAATTTTCATAATTTTCTGAATAGTTTTAATATTTTTAATCTTTTTTATTAGTTTAAAATAGTATTTAAATCATAATAAATAGAAAAATAATCAGAAAAATATAAATCCAATTTTCATAATTTTATTTTATCATTTTTAATCTAGGAAAAATATAATTTCATTTTTAGTCCTTAAGAAAATCAAAAATAGAAAAATAGTGATAGCTTCTATTTAATAGAATTTATCTTTTTAAATTTTAATTAAGTAAATTTCAATTTTATAATTTTCTTAGCTTCTATTTACTTAATAATATTTTTAGAAAAAGTTTTAGATTTTTCTTAGCTCATTTAGTATTTTTTATAATTTAAATTAGTTTAATTAGTATTTAAATAATAAATAATTAGTAATAATTAAATAAAAAGTGTAAAAAAATAGAATTTAAGTTTTAAAATAAGTTTTTAGAAATTTTACATTTTTAGGTTTTAAATTTCATAAATTTTACTTTTTAGTCCTTTTTAGATTTTTCGTTGCGCATTTTTAAGTTAAGTACTTCGCGTTTAATTTTGTTGTGCATATCTGATTTAAATTTGTTATTTAGAATTGTTAAACAAAGCAAAATCAAAAGCAATCTAAATCATCAATCACTCTAATCCAAAGCTTTCCACAATGGCCCATTCACATCTCGTTGGGACACGACCCGGGTGATCACTTGCCCGGTATCACACACATCACATTCACGGGTTTTGCAAGTTTGACTTTCCCTAAGTTTGACTTGTCATTTCCCAAAGTATCACGTGTGCACGATACTATATTTATTTATATATACTCACACACGGATCAGTGTCTTCATCTGAGGTTTAGTAACTGATACTCTATTTAAAACATAGCAAGCAGTACTTATAGCTTCAGCCCAAAAGAGAATAGGTAATTGTGAATCTGCAAGCATTGTTCTAGCTGCTTCTATCAATGTCCTGTTCTTTCTTTCTGCAACACCATTCTGCTGTGGAGTTCTAGCAATGCTAAACTCTCTCTTGATCCCTTTCTTGGCACATAATTCATCCATATGCTTGTTCTTGAATTCTGTTCCATAATCACATCTAATACCTCTTACTTTGAGTCTCAATTGATTTTCAAGGGCTAGTATCAGGTCATGGATAGCATCAAAGATTTCATCTTTGAATACCAAGAAAAAGACCCAACTAAATCTGCTACAATCATCTGTCACAACCAAACAGTACTTCTTCTTGTTTAAACTCTCTACTGAAACTGGTCCAAACAGATCCATGTGTAGCAACTCCAAAGGTTCTCTAATAACTCTGTCCTCAAGCTTCTTACATGAAGCTTTATGTTGTTTACCCTTCTTGCAAGCCAAACATGAATGATCAGTCTTGAATGTTTTGGAAGGTAAACCTCTAACTAAATTGCCTTTGACCAGCTTGTTGATGTTCTTGAAATTTACATGACCTAGTCTTCTATGCCATAGATGTGCTTCCTCCAATGATGCCTTGGCTACTAAACATGTTGCTCTTCCAGCAGAATTGAGACTCTTTAAGTCTAAACTGTACACATCATTGGTTCTTGGTACTTTCAATGTTACCAAGTGATCATCAACAAACTTGAACTCAGGAGAGAGAATAAGACATTCTGTATCAGTGAACAGAATGGGGTACTTCTTGTCACAAATCTGAGAAACTGACAAAAGATTGAACTTGAGCTCCTTCACATATCTAACATTCTCAAAATCAATAATTCCGGCCTTGATGGTTCCTTTGCCAGTGATTCTCCCTCCATCAGGATCATTACCAAATGCAACTCTTCCTCCATAATATGCCTTAAAATCTGACAGGATCTCCTTGTTTCCTGTCATGCTGCCAGAGCAACCACTATCAACAATAATATGATCTTTAAGCTCCTCCTCTGGGTTGCCCTGCACAGTAAAAGAAAAGGGTTAGTTTCTTTTAGGAACCCAAGCCATTACTGACTTGTGTTCCCCTTATGGAGTGACATACTTGAATTCCTTCAGTATGTAATCTCCACTGGTTTTGAAGGCATGGTCAATGATTATTTGCTTTGGTCCCATGTCCTGTGTTGTATTATCAACAACACTCCCTGTTTCACCCTTATTTGATGAAAGTACTGCTTGTTCCCCATCAGTACTTTCTTTCTTAACCCAATTTCGTTTGACTTTAGGTTTCTCTGATCTAGGTACTCTGCTTGAGGTGTAAGACCTTTTAGATTTATATGAAGTGAATCTCTTAGGTCTTATATGTGAAAAAGTGTTAGCAGTACCATGATTGGATGAAAACTTAGCTGTACTTTTAGAGGGTACTGCTTGAGAAACCTTAGAATTATCAGTACTTGAGGGTATTGATGGTTTTGAAAAAGGTCTTTTCTAGTGAGGGTACCTATAATCTTTAGAGAAATTACTATGGTTAACCCTATTTGAGTGATTCCAAACTAGTCTAGTCTCCCTTGGCTTATGGTTGGCAGGTCTATTCTTTGGGAACTGACTTAAATATTCTGAGTGAAAGTCACAGCGCTTAATCAAATGATCAGGACTATAGCATACATAACATAATTTTCGCTCCATATTCCCAAATCCTCTACTATGATTAAAAGGTTTCCTATATTTAGCAGTATTTTGAAAAGTTTCTCTTGGAGGTACTGCTGAATGTCTATCAGTACTTTGAAAAGATTTTGGAGGTACTGCTTGTTTTTGAAAGGCTGTAGGAAACTTTTGATCATTACCCCTTTGAAAATCATCCTTGGGTTTCTCAGAACTAGATTGTCCAGTAAGCTTCTTCCTAAACTCTAGGTTGTCTACACCATAACAAGAAACATCTGTCCTAGGTGGTTGAAGTCTACCAGTGGGTGGAGGAACTGAGTGGTACTCCTTATCTTTCTTAAACTCAGGAGGTGATTCACTAATTGGTTCCTCATTCCTAGATGTATTTTCTTCTGAGCTAGTAAGTTCATCATCACTAGGTGAGATCTCTTCCTTATCACTAGGTGGGGTCTCATCTGAACTACTATCCTCAACATCATAACCTAGTCCAGCTCTACTGTTTATTCTTCTTTGTTTTTCAACAAATTAAACATGTGATAGACCAGCCTGTTTAATACTACCAAGTTTTTCTAACAAAGCATCTCTTTCCTTAGTAATCTTTTCTAATTCAGACACCTTACATCCTAACTTCCATTCACTTAATTTTAATTGATAATCTTGTTGCTCATATTTTTCTCCCCAAACCATTTCATTATTTTCATGTGTTAATATTTTGGCTTCCATTGACTCTAAAGTTAATTGATAACCAGCTACCTCAGACCTAGCTGTTCTACAATTATCTCTTTCAGTCACATAGTCTTTAAGCAACTTTTGATACACATCATTACACTTAGAGCATATCTCAGAGACATTGGATGAACTTGGTGAAGTAGCTACCATAGCAATCTGAACAGGTTCATCTTCATCCTCTATGCTCCAGTCAAAGCTTTCAAGACCATCTCTTGATTCCAAAGCAGCATATCCTGGTTCCTCATCAAAAGCTGTGTTCCAATCAAAGTCTTCCATTGCAACCATAGAATATGTTACAGGTTCATCATCAAATTCACTGCTCCAGTCAATCTCAGCTAGATTTTCTTGAGCCACCAAAGCTTTTGGTTGTGATTCTGTAACAGGAACCTCTTTTCTTTCAACCTTAGGTTGTTCAATCATTCTGTTTGCTTGATATTTTGCAAACTTGCATTCCCTTGCAAAGTGTCCAAGCTTTTGACAATTGAAGCATTCAATCTTGGATTTGTCAAAAGTTATACCCTGTTTGGCTTTGAAATCAATTCCCCTTCCTGTCTTGTTCATGAACTTCTTGATCCTTGCAGTGATCATGGCAACTTGCCATCTTATGTCAATCTCCTCTAAAGCATCTTCTTCAATCTGCAGCAAGTCTTCTTGATAGGTAACAGGTAGAGTGGCTTTTTGAGCAAAGAAGGAACATACAACATCATCAGAGTTGGTGTTGTTTGTTGGTGATGGGGTGGTAGTGACAGTGGTTGTGCAAACATGTTGTGTATCACCAACAGTACTTTGAGAAGGATAAGCAGTACTTTTAGTAGAAGTACTGCTTCTGTTTTCAGAAGACACAAAAGCTATATTGTGAGTTTTCTGAGAACTGTGACCATTCATCTCTTGCTCATACACCTTCAAATTGTTGTAGAGATCATCAAAGTCCATAGACTCCAATCCAGGTTGTCCTCTAATCATGGTAGCAACCACATGCCAGACAGATGGCAAACTCCTTAAGAACTTCAAGTTTGCATCTTCAACAGATACCTCTGCTCCATACAGTTCTAGCATACTAAGTAGATTTTGGAATCTGTCATAGGCAGCATCAAGACCTTCTCTTTCACCAACAGTGAAAGTTTCAAACTGTTGCTTTAATAAGTTTCTATGCATCTTCTTGGAAGCATCATTACCTCCAAATCTTGTCTTGATCGCAGCCCACAGTGGCTTTGCATCCTTAGCATCATGAAACTTTAGTAGGTGACCATCAGGAATAGCAAACAGTAGTATGTTGAGAGCCTTATCTTGATTTCTCTTTGTAGCTGCTGGCAAGGTTGGCTTAGGTGGTTTAGGTTGTCCTTCAACTTCTACAGATTCTTCAAGAACAACATTACCATTGACAATCATATCCCATAGAGCATGGTCTATAATAGCAAGGTACTGCCTCATCTTCATGCTCTAAAGATCATATTCTCCCTTCTTGATGATAGGAATTCTGAGTGAGGTGATGGATAGGATTGGTGCAGCTTCAGTCATCATCGTTTAAGGTTTGTTGTTAAATTGGTTTTAAGGGTTTCTTCTTAATCAGAGTCTCCACACAAGCTCTGATACCACTTGTTGGATCGATATACTCTGACCAAACTAACTTGTAGCTTGTCTAAGGGTTTAGCAACCTTGGATAAATCCAAAACTACTAATATTGAAACGCTGATATACTTTGTTAAGTATGCGGAATCTACTTCAACAAAGCTAAGAAGAATTAACACAAAACTTTGATTATATTAAACCTTGAACCTGCTCACTTTATACAGATTCACTAACAAACTTTAAACACTAATACTCTAATAATCGACTAATACTTTTCTCTAAAATCTCGTATCTCTAATGCCAACCTAGGGGTCCTTTTATAGGCACAAGGAAAACCCTAGTCGGTTTACAATACTTGAACGACAAGTAATTCTAATTATAATCTAATAATAACTCTACGAACATTCTAGAATTACACATTAATCCTTAAACGTATTTGCATATCAGTCCTTTATCTTTAGCAGTACTTTGACTTCTTTAGAACATGAGCAGTACTTTGACTTCTATCGAGCAGTACTTTGACTTTCTTCATGTAGCCTAACAGATGTGAAAAAGATGCTAAATCAAGAGCTTTTGCACAAACAAGAGTTTCTTCTCACAATAAAGGCTTTGGAAAGATCGTTAAAGATAAAGAATTAAGATTACAATGATTTCCAAGTTCAAGAAAAGATCAAGAATTGATGAAATGAATGAAAAGTTATATGTAAAGAATTAAGGCTTGCTTCTTCAACCAAAGGTTCAAGAAACACATTGAAGGCTTAAGTTCAACCCAAGGTTCAACAAAGTCATGCCAACCTTACTCCAAACCTTGGGCTGGAATATGAACTTCAGAATGAGACTTCAACCTTGGGTTCATACAATTGCTGGCACACTTAATGACTATCTTTAATGAACTAACTCTTCATGTGGGATGTCATTACTCCATAATTACTCCAAGTGCAGAATTTTTATGAAACTTTGGGCTCAAGTATTTTGCTTGATGACCAAGGGGAGTCATCTTATTAATAAGAAGGCTTGGCCAAGAGAGAAAGGGGGACAATTATCAAGAAATCTACTATCTACACATCAACAACTACTACAACTAATCTTATACTCATTTGTACTCTCTCAAAGGGCGACAAGGAAGAAAAACGCAGGAAAAGAAGAAGCTTACATTCATCAATCATCAATTTAATCATTCAAGGAATCTTTGTTGATCATCTCACAAGTGTTCCTAATTCTTGTAATCATCATTACAACTTTTGTAAGAATTTTTAATTATGTTTTCAAGTGATAATTTTCTTGTGGTTATTTCTTTGTTTGCCATGAGTGGCTAAGTGCCTTGAGCACTTGCCTAGATGATGTTTGTGACATGATTCTTGATTGATTTTGACTCCATGGTTCTAGTTAAACGAAAAGCTAATACTAAGATCGAATTGTGCTATTAAGAGTTTTCTCCTCCAAAGAGTTGTCAAGTTTGGTTAATTGCTAATAGTGTAATGGGTTGAAAAAGACATTGTTAGTCAATTAGTTGTAAACCTTTGTCTATGAGGGTGTTACCTTATGTATTGACCATTTCATAAGTAACTTGGTTAAACTTGGAAAACTAAAATAGTGTGGTTGTTAATTTCTTGTGAAACGAAAGCAAATCAAGTGATTGAGTTGTGTTAGTCTTGGTTGATCAAATCTTAAATATTGTTTTTGTCATCTTAAAATCTTGACGAGGATTGAAAGTGTTGGAAGCAGTAGGATTAGTATACCCACTAATCGAATTAGAAAACCACCTAATTCATTGATCATAATCAAATGGAATCATTGTCATAATTATATCAAGAGAATTGTGCAAAACTAGTCTAGGCAAGTGTAGCTTTAATATATTGAATTTAAATCATCATTATTTGATTGCTATTAGAATCGCTGAACAAGATTGATATTATATTCAAAACTCACATCCCAAAAACTAAACAAATCCCAGTGAACGACCTCGGCTTACCATTTCATCTCTTACTACACACGGACGAGTATACTTGCTCGTATGTGTTGCGTTTGAATCATTGGTAGATCGTGTTATAAATTTAAAACGTGCACTCTAACGGGCACATCATGCTCACTCGTCTTCTTTTTACTGCTTTCTTTTTCCAACTATTCACCTACTCTCTTTGAACTTGTTTTCTCTTCTTTCTTTCCTTCACTGCCCTTTACCACCTCAGCATTCAAGAAGCTTTCATTGTTTCTCTTGGCAATTGCATATAATTCTTCAATTCTTTTATCATCTAAGAATTTCAAATCCTTTACTTTCCAATTGTCCACATTCTTCAAACACTTGCACATGAGAGCTCTTCTTTGTGCTGGAGTGGGTGGCTTGTTCTTCTTAGCTGCATATCTTTGTGCTGCATACAACTTCTTTTTTGCATCAAAAAATTCTTTCAGCATCCAGGCTTTTTCAACTACTTAGTACTGATCTTCCTCTTCTTTAGTTAGTTTCTTAGCAAGCTCATAATCAGCTTCAACCTGAGCCCTTTCCTCATCCCATGAAGCTATTAACTCTGCATTTTTAGCATCTTTTTCTTCTTGTATTCTCTTTTGTTCCAAAATCATCTGATGTTCTGCTTCATACTGTTGTGCGTATTTCTTAGCAACTTCAGCATCAAGTTGCTCTTGCTCCTCTTTTGATAATGGTTTTGCCACAGGCTCTTCAGTAAGAATCCCTTTACCTTTGCCTTGTACCTGTGGAGTTGATTGTTTAGCTTTTGGATTTGATGATGGCTCTTGTATCACAACACCTTTGGTTACTGGTTTTGATGTCTTCGGCTCAGCAAGTACACTAACAGCAGTTGCAAAAACCTCTGGTGTAGCAGTACTAGCTTTTGTACTACCATATGTAACTGGCTTACTAGCAGCAATAACTGGACCACCAGCAGCACTAATACCCTGATCAGTAGCACTATCAGCAGTTGTAACCTTGCCCACATACCTATCAATCACCACTTGATTCCCTTGGTTATCAGCAACTAAATATTCCATTGGATCACTCTCTTCACCAATACTTTCACCCTCTTTAGCCTCCCCTGAAACTTTGCCTTCATTCCCCCCCCCCCTGTTTGGGAGCATCCTTAGAAGCTTCAGAAGATTTAACCTTGTGTTTGGTAATTTTTGATCCTTTTACTCCTTCTAAATACCTAACCCTTCTCTTCAAAGCCTTTATCTCCCCACCATGAGCTTTGATGAGTCCATCTTGAGAAGCAGCTAGTTTTTGCAGATCAACAATTTGTGCAGACAGCTTGGTACAGGTATCCTTCAATTCATTCAAAAGTTGCATACTATCCTCACCACTTCGGCTTGTGTCACCTAGCCCGAAAGGTGGATCATTGGAAAAGTTAAGTTCAGTCTCACCCCTAGGATGAACATCTGAACCCCCCATTGTTTCCACGTGACTGGGTCCTTCACCTGAATCAGTTCCATGTGGACCGGACTCATTAGAAGTTGTCTTGGTTCGGGTCTTAATGATGTTACCACTGTCCTGTGCTGCTGCTAAGCTAGACAGAGTAGTGGCAGCCCTTGCCAACATGACACTCTCCCCCCCCCTAGTGACATCCTCATCTACAACAGTTGGTATAGAACCACTAGCCTGAGGTAGCTCAGTGTTCTTGGTGTTAGTCCTACGTTTATAGGTCTTTTGTTGTTGTTTAGATGATGTAGCCAAAAGTGTGGGTATGTGATGGGTACCAGCTGGGATTGCTGAACCTTCACCCATTTGGGTTTGGGCTAGTGCCACCATTTTTGGAAACAAAGGTGTCACTGTCCTTGAAAAATCTTTTCCATCCCTCCTCATAATAGCAAAAACCTTTGTGGTAAGGCAGAGAGTGGAATAAACATTTTTGTGACTTTTCTTATTTTTAAATTGGTTGTCCAAAAAGAGTTGCAAAAACCACGGATATAGAAAATATTTAGCCGAAGAACTATCCAAGTTCTTAACCATACTATCAAAAATTAATTTTAAAAAATTAAATCTTTGAGTATTTTCAGCCAAACAAATTATAGCAGAAGCTAAATTACTGCTAAATTCATTCCACGCAGTGGTCTTTGGACTTAGACACACTAAGACAGTATGAATTAAGAATTTCTACTGAGGAGAAAAATTACCTTTATAAAACTTTAAAGCATATGTTTTTCTCTCATAGCCCATCAGTGAAAGTTTTTCAAAGATTGTAGTATTTGGAAGATTCTCAACTCCGTTAGCATCATCTAGGAGAAGATCTCTTCGAATAGACGCCTCTGTAATGACAATCCTCTGCCCATCTACAAGGGCTTGGATTTGTACTTTCCCATTAATAGTTTTGACCTTAGCAGACGACCAAAACTGGATAACGTTAGAAGTATATGTAGTAGGTTTTACTGTTAATGCAAACTTAATATAGCTTGCATTAAGGAAATCAATGATCTCAGTAAAATCTACAGACTCATTGGATTTTTCTAAAAAGGCAACATTATTATGAGGTTCGATAAAAGTTAGGTTAGACATTATGATTTGATTTGGGGGTTTTGCAATATGACGATTAAAATTCGTTTAGGCCGTGGAAGAGAGAGAGTAATGTGTGCGTGAATATGATTGTGTGCCGAAATTGGGGATTTATACCCTTTAAGTAAAAAGTGACACAAACGTACCCTGCACTCCCAAACAGTACTAACGGATACCCAGCAGTACAAAGTTTACGCTAGCAGTACAATGTTTTGCCTAGCAGTACAAACTTTGTGCAAAAACTTTTTCTCAGCAGTATGAACTCAATTTTCTTTTAAAACCATACTGCACTCATACATTTGGAATGGATTAAGTGTAAAGGAAGACACTTAATCAGTTTTGGTGATATTGTTGTTCTTGCATTACAACACAGTTTACTGTTTCAGTGTTAATAGTCTTCTATGTATCCAAGAAACCAAACACCCCTTTAACATCAGGGGAAACACAGATATCATAAACTAATAATAATAACTGCATTCAAATATCATAAACTTGTATGAATTGGAAAAGTTAAGTAATATATAAACTAAGTCAAAATAAGTTTACATTTACATAGTCAAAATATATAAACAAAAGATACATTAAGAAATAAATAAACTATCTTCAATACTTTTGTAAACACCAACTATTTCTCTCTTGTTTCTTCAATTACTTTGTTCCTAACATCTATTTTCTTCTGATGCTCCAAAATGATCTTTAAATATTCCTTGTTCTTTTCTTCCATCCTCTTTATACGGCTGTTGTAAAGTTCAATCAATGTTTTTTCAGTACCATACTGGCCAGAATTGCATTTATCCCAAATTTTTTGGGATATGTTAAAATTTTTCTTTAACTTTTCAGGGATTGGTGGAGGAGAATCATCCCTTGGGCGTTTGTTTTTGTTTGAAACAGGAGTTGAAGAGGATTCAGCCATTGAAATTTGAAATATAATATCTAATGAAAATATCAAAGGAGTTGTATATGAACGATTGATTATGAATGGTTTGTCCAATCGATAGGTATAAATAGGTTGGTAGAGGTATATGAACGGTTCCCAATACTTTAGGCGAGAAGAGGGACCATCGAAATGCGCCAAAAGTAAATAGATGGATAATATTGGTCCGATTTGGTTTGTGTTTGGTTTGGATTGAGTAATGTAGTTGATTTGGAAGTGTGTTTGGTGTTGGATTGACTAATTGACTTGTTGATTAGGGTAATTGATATTTTCTATATTAATGATATTTTCTATATTAATGATATTAAATCTGATTAGGGTTTGACTCGACAAAACGAAACCGAGGGAATGTTTGGAATGATTTAGGATCAGGTTCATTATTATTGACCCGAGGGAAGTGTGTGCGTTAAGGGTGTTAACCATTGGAAGTGTGTGTGCTAAGGGTGCGTTAACGCACTTGCGTTAACCCCTTAACGCCACGTTAAGGTGAGCTATAATAAAATAATAAAAAAAAATCATATCTACCCCCTCTAGAGTACTATGTATCCGTTGTGTTTAAAAAAAAATTTACAAAACACCCCCTTGGTTCTTAAGCGGGATAATCAAATTCAAATTCAAAATTCAACTACAAGCGGGATAATTTAATTTCAAATTCAAATTTCAGGGTGCCTATATATACAACACCACCAGAGTATTATTATCACACACAAAAGTCACACACAGATTCTCAACCATGTCTCGCAAAGATTTCTCCCAACAATTCCCAACTCACCGTGACTTCTCCCAACAATTTCCAACTTCACCGTGATTCTCCCAACAAATTTCCAGAACAATACGACTTTACCCAGCAATTTCCAAATGAACCGGTGAACACTCCACCGGAAGATATCTTTCCGGTGTTCACACCGGAAAATGAACCGGTCAACAATCCACGGCTGTGGAAGAACAACCAAATCCACCGGTTGTGGAACAACCGGCAAATCCGTTTGGACTGAGTGAGGTTGAACTCCGACTTCTGGAGCAAGATGAGGAAGTGAGGAGAGAAATAGAACAACGCGAACTAGAAGAAGAAGCTGCTCGTATGGAGCAGAGAGAAATTGGTTTGATATTATGGAAGGAAAGTATTATGATGGTTGTCAGGATCCCGATCCTGATCTTAGGATCTTACGATTTTACGATGCTGCAAATCAAAAACGATCCGGATCTTACAAAGGATCTTTAAAAGCTTAAGATCTTATAGGATCCCGATCTTTACCATAGGATCTTAAGAATTAATACGATACGATCTTACTTTTCTCGAACCACAAACTAAAAAAGTATGGAATGTATTTTGTAGAATTAAAAAAAAAAAAAACAACATGTTAATATTCTTAAAAATTTCATAATCATAATTTAAGACAACATTTCTATGAAATATTCACATAATTTGTGTTTATGATATATATTAATTTATAGATTTGTATAATATTACAAAAACTATTAACAAAATGACATTATAGTAGGATCTTAAGATCCCGATCCGATCTAACAATCTCGATCTTGCAAAGACGAAATCGATCCTAAGTAGGATCCCGATTTTGAAAACCTTGTGAGACATTTGGGATAAAAACGGAACACACGAGGGCTATTGGACTATTCGAGACATGCTACCCGTAGACAAATCATATTTGGATTTATTGGACTATTCATTTGGTTATTGTTTGAGTTACGGATTGGTTTAGCGTTCAGGGTTTTTAGGGTTCAGGGTTTAGGGTTTATAGGGTTTGTATAAATACTCGTTATATTATAAATTACTCAGGAAATTGATTTTCAATAAAGTCTTTTGACTTAGAAACGTTCGCTAAATGAAAGAGTCTGGCGAATTAATTTATTTTCCAAGATTAATTTTGTCGTAAGTCCAAACTTGTTTTAAATCATAAAACAAGTATATATACCTTGTACTAAAAAATGAGATTATGGGAAAATACCGACGATTACCAATCGATTCATCTTATTTGATATGTTTGTTGTTAGTTATTCTTTGACTTCTTTTCGTCATCTCGTCTCGGACTCGAGTTATCGTCAATACTCTTCTCGACTATTCGGTTATTCATTTTTTTAGAGTGAGTACTCGTGAGTCCGTGTTCTCTACCGTTACACGAATGATGATACCAAACCCTTTTAAAAGGCTAAAACGAGATTATTTTTGGAAATGAGAATGATTAACTTTTGAAAACTCTTGCGCATTTGATTTTTTTGGTGAAAATCGTGCCGAGTACGTTGCGTTAAATCGTTTGATACGATATTCATTTTCTTTAACTTTTACAAAATTTGAATATATTAGAGTATTTTCTTTTGTTTTGTCGGTGGATTTTAGTGTGAGTTAATCTTAATACCGCAAATTTTTTCCATATAATATTCAATTACTGATAACCGATACCCGCGGGGAAACCCGAAAAACCGATGGACAATATTAATCGGGTATCCGGTGGGATATGAGGCGGGTACGGGTATATTATAAATGGGTTCGGGTACGGGTACACTAAAACCTGCCCCGAACCCGAACCGTTGCCATCCCTAGTTACCGGCTATAGCCGGTTTTAACCGCTACGTCAGCACCATTAGCCCTTTTTTTTTTCTTTTTTTTCTTCTTTTACAAATCTTGCCACGTCATTTATAGTTAAACCAAACCGCAAATTCAATAGTCAACCGGCAATTAATCCCTTTACCTGATCATTTGTAAACACACACAATAATCAATAAACCCTAATCAAAACACACATTCTTCTGGCAAACACAAACACGCAAAAATGAATCCAAATAACAACAAAGGTATGTTTTTTAATGTTTTCACATATCAGTTGATGATTGATTGTACAATAATTGTATCAGGCTTTTGATCTATAAATGGCGCTGTTAGTGGTTGTTACCGATGCTAATGTAAAATGGGGTTGTTTTTATTTTATAATGGTTGTTATGCTATGTCTAATGTATGCTCTGTTTTTTTTGTTTTCCATACTCTGATTTTCGTATACATAATGGTTGTTATGCTATTCTAATTAAGTGTTTTGTGTCTGAGTATTTTTTGTTGCCTGTTTGTGAGTACACTAGAGGTCTAAATCAATGAGAGCATTGGAATGTGCCTAGTTTGTGATGGCCAAATAATAAGAGTACCTAGCAGACTTGTTTGTGCTTGGCCACCAATGAGAGGTCCAAATGCATCCTATTAAGTACACTGAGATGTCCATTGAGACTACAAATATATGCTTTTGAACTATTTGTGAGTACCCTCCGAGGTAAATGTTTTGAGTACACTGAGAGGTCCAATTGAGACTTCAATTGCAGCCTAGTTGGCCACCAATGAGACTTGAAATGCAGCCAAGTTTGTGTGACATTGCTTCATTGTTTGGGATACCACAAAAGAGGACCAAATATGATAACACAATGGATTCTTTTGCAATGGTAAACCATCAAAAGGTTTTTCTTTGATTGTCATATAGTTTAACATTTGAATCAATAAAACTGATCTAACAGTTGTTATTTGTAGATGTCATACAAATTTCTTCTGATTCAAGCAGTTCAGAATCAAATGATGGTGCTCTCAACATCCTTCCTGGCCTCCTTGTTGGTATTATCCAGAGCAACATTCTGATGCAAGAACTGATACTTGGGAAGTGGAACCTATCCAAGCCATTGAACCTTCAGAGGAACTCCCATCTCAAGCTCCTATCCTGGCTCTCCCTATGCAAGTTCAAATACCAGTTGAAAAGGCATACAAAAAGAAATTTACTCAGGATATTGTCTTGGGAATGCCGTGTAGGAAGAATCCTATAGGTTTTGGAGCACCTTCTAGCAGCCATGGGAAAGGCAAGAGGAAGATGGTTTAGGGGTTTAGGATATACATTAACAACTTTTGTGTTTTGTAAATGGTATTTGGTTAAATTCTGACATTTAATTTGGATACTGATTTTCCCTTATGTATGTACTGTATTATGTTTTGAATATTCTCCTTTCTGTATTCCCCAGCAACTTGCTGGTTTTGGTTTTCAATATATGAATAAAAAGTCTTCAATGTTCAAAAAAAAAGAAAAAAAAAAAAATTGTAGCAATTTGTGTTTTTTAAATGTAATTAGTAAGGGTACAATAACTGGTAATTATGTAAGTATTTTGGTTAGTTAAATGGGTAGCAGTTTCTGTTCTTGATGTGATGGTTGCACAGTGTGGTACATTTGCGATTATTAAGATAATGATATATAACATTTGGAGCCAAAATTTTGATTTATTCAAGTTTATGCTTCAATTAACAGGTTCAAAGGCAAAATTTTCAAATAATTCAATTGTTAATTTCAAATTACAACTTGGAGCCAAATTTTTGATCGAAAATTTTTAAATCACCTAATTACAAGCAGTTAGCAAAAATAACGATTCATATTCTTGGTATACCCCTTTTTCTCTCCTTAAAAAAAAGACTGCAAAGAAAACACAAAAATCAAATCTTCTATCACCATTACTTTCCAAGCTAAGCCATAATCATTTTCTTTTACCCTTTGTTGCTCAAGAGTCATGGAAATTGAACCCATTGTTGATAATCATACTTTGTTTCCTCCTGATGATATTGTACTTGATGATAACACCTTAGGATATGAATCCAAAAAGTATTCTGACGATGAAGATATAGATGCGGCTGGAACCAACCAACCACAAACGATACTAGATACGAGGGGCATAACCAGGCTAAAAAAGTTTCGCGCGAAGTATGGCCAACCGGGTGGAATAAAGTCAAGGTAACCTTCGATGCATTCAGTAGGGTATCAGGGGAACACAGAGCAGTGTTTGTAAGTTTTTTAGGAGATCTGGTTCGTGAGCACATAGGTGTGAAGATTCTTTCCGGGAAGAAGGTGAATGAAGAATCAAGAGATAAACTATGGGCTGAAATCATGGTACATACAAACTATTTTGTAACCCAGTACTACATAAGTTTATATATGCAGTTACATTATGTGCAACTAATTAACAACATTGTGTTAATCTTTGCAGAAATTTTTTATGTTGACGTGACATTCAGAAAATTGATAATGACTCGTCTTGGTCAACTGCTAAGGAATTACAGAATGAAGCTCAGAGAAAAATGCATTTTGCCCAACCTAAATACACCTTCCAAACTGACTGAAGTCCCGGCCAAGTATAGTGCAATTATGGATTCAGCAGACTGGGTCGAGTTTGTAAACTACACGACCACCGATGCATACAAGGTTTTAATTAGTCATCTTTATTTAAGTCTATATGTCATTTCATAATTTTCAGTTTGCAGCATTACCGCATCTAAACGCCTTATGATTTTGTGTTTTTAGGAGAAATCTGATAAAGCTAAAATGGCACGTTCCCAAAATATTTATCAGCATAAAAAGGGACGAGGTGGATATGTTTATGTCAAAGAGAAAATGGTAAGATTACATAATGTTTGTTTTACAAATTGAGAGACGATCAGTATGAGAAATGAATCTGTTTACATTGCCCAATTTGCACATTTGCATTTAATACCCTCATATTTTCGATTATCTTGGTTTAACTGTACATGTGTAAGCATCCTCATATTTTCGTTTATCTTGGTTTAACTTTACATGTGTATGCATTTGATGTTTATTAGATCCAAAATAAAGAGATTGAAGCGGATGAAGAACCCCCGCGTGATGTAATGTGGTTGAAAGGAAGGGTAAACAAAGACGGCAAATACCCAGATGATGATATTAGATCAATGGGAGATAAACTTGTAAGTTTGACTGCAAATTCTATTATTATGCTTATATAGCAGCAGCATTAACTGTGTTCTAGCAGTAGTAACTTGTATACAAGCGGTATTAACTGCGTACTAACAGTAGTAATTGTGTACCAGCAGTAGTATATTTTTCATTGATGTTCATGAGCAGCACTAACTCCAGCTGAGCAGCATTGACACAAATATAAGCAGCAGTTACTCTAACAGCATCAAGAAGACTTTTAATTCCAACATTTCCTATATTTTTTGTGAAGAAACAAGCTGATGACCAGATCAAGGAAGGAACCTTGAGTGTTGATAATGACACTGATGCCATGACAGTTGTCTTTGGTAAGGAAAAGGGCGGTTATGCAAGAGGAGTGGGAGGTGGAGTAACATACAAGAAGTATTTTGGCCTTCCTCGAAGAAAACAAGAAACCGATGAAAGACTTGAGTTACTTCAAACTCAACTGGATAATGAGAGACGCGAGCGTGAATAAAAAGATAAATTGGTCAAGAAATTGTCCACCGAGATGACCGAAAAAGATGTGATGGTCAAGAAATTATCCGGTGAGGTGGAACAGAAAAATAAAGTGCTTACTCTACTGATGACACAGTTGAATAAACAAGGGATCAATATAACTTTGCAATCTGATCCATTGCCATTAGCCTCAAATGTAAGCCATTTTTTATGTTGTTAACAATTTCATTTTCTAATGCTAACACCACTGATGCTAATGATACCAGGCATTGAACATAAACTGATGAGTCAATGTATTTCTTAATTTATATTGCAGGTGACTCCAATGGCCATTGACAATATAGAGAGCAGTGCTAATGAGGTGGACGACACTCAGACAAGTGATGTTGTAAGGGCTAAAGATGCGAGAATTCAGGAGAAGTCCAATGGCCTTGTAACTTCGGAAAAGGTAACAGAAACAATGGTAAGTAATAAAACTTCCCCCTTTGATTTTTGAATTTTACATACATGATCGACTAATGTACCGTGTTTTATATATACGTATATGAACCTGCTAAAACTGTCAGGCCTAAGCAAAAGCCTAAGTCACGACGAAACGGGTCTCCAGATTCCCAATCGCAACAAAAAGTGTCGTCTCCAACACAAGCACTGCCAACAGTATGTATTTCAACATGTTTCTTGTTATTCTTTTGTTTAAATAATGTAACGTGTTTTATATATACATATAGGAACCTGTTAAAACTGTCGGACCCAAGACAAAGCCTAAGTCGCGACAAAACGGGTCTCCAGATTCCCAATCGCAACAAAATGTGTCTCCAACACAAGCACTGCCAACAGTATGTATTTCAACATGTTTCTTGTTATTCTTTTGTTTAAATAATTTCTGATATATACATGCAAAAATTCTTTTTTTTGTAGACATTTAAGTGCAAACTGTGGCACATAAAGAAAGCAAATATCGTTGCTTTGGGTACCGTATACCAGTCTCATGGAAAGCAAATGCTGCATAACCGACCACTCCCAAATGATTGCTACAGAGTGTCAATTGATTCATCGTTAGTTGATGCAGCATGCATACCGGACGTAGCAAATAATGGGTTTAAAACAGTTAAGAAAGTCGAAGGAAGTTTCGTTGCATGGCCAAAAGATCAAGTTATTTTTGAAGAGGAGGTGCATACATGTGTTTTTTCAACCTACATATATATAATTCTTCATATTTAATTCAATGTTTGATAGAAGCGTCTTTTGTTTGCTACATGTTACACCAACAAACCCTGTGACTAAATGTGGACCACCATTACCATCGAAGAAAAAATATGTATCTGTTAACGACTTAAAGCAACAAGCTGCTAAGCCGCTGAAGATTCAAAAGTCTTTAGATTATGGTACTTGAGAATTTGATTAATTAAGTACGACATTACAATTGTATATTCTGTTCAGTTATATACATTCGAGTTTAATTCAGTAGTGAAATTTCTTGTTGTTTTTTATTATGTTTTACATATATATATATATATATATATACTCATTCCAGCAGCGCTAGCATAGTACTAGCAGTAGTAACTCTGCTTCAGCAGGACTAACTTAGTACTAGCAGTAGCAACTCTGCTCCAACAGACTAACTTAGTACTAGCAGTAGCAACTCTGCTCCAACAGTACTAACTTAGTAATAGCGGTAGTAACCCTGTGACTAAAAGATGCAGTCACATAATATGGTCACGCTTATCAACATTATTGGTCACTCTTTGTTTAATTTCGATGTGTGACTAAATATTACAAAATGCGACACAAACTAAAAATTCAAGTGACCATTTGATGAACAATAGTCACGCAAAATACACATTTCTTCACTTTAAACAACATATGGTCACACTTATTAACATTTTTAACCACTTTATGCCTAATTGTATGTGACTAAATACCCAAAACAAACATGCTTTGTGTGACTAAATATTACAAAAGGCCACACAAACATAAAATTCAAGTGGCCATTGGATGATCAATAGTCACACAAAATACACATTTCTTCACTTTAAACAGCATATGGTCACACTTATTAACACTTTTGGCCACTTTCTGCTTTTTTGTATGCGACTAAATACCCAAAACAAACATGCTTTGTGTGACTAAATATTACAAAAGGCTACACAAACTAAAAATTCATGTGACCATTGGATGATCAATAGTCACACAAAATACACATTTCTTCACTTTAAACAGCATATGGTCACACTTATTAACACTTTTGGCCACTTTATGTTTAATTGTATGTGACTAAATACCCAAAACAAACATGCTTTGTGTGACTAAATATTACAAAAGGCCACACAAACTAAAAATTCATGTGACCATTGGATGATCAATAGTCACACAAAATACACATTTCCTCACTTTAAACAGCATATGGTCACACTTATTAACACTTTTGACCACTTTATGCTTAATTGTATGTGACTAAATACCCAAAACAAACATGCTTTGTGTGAATAAATATTACAAAAGGCCACACAAACTAAAAATTCATGTGACCATTGGATGATCAATAGTCACACAAAATACACATTTCTTCACTTTAAACAGCATATGGTCACACTTATTAACACTTTTGGCCACTTTTTGCTTAATTGTATGTGACTAAATACCCAAAACAAACATGCTTTGTATGACTAAATATTACAAAAGGCCACACAAACATAACATTCATGTGGCCATTGGATGATCAATAGTCACACAAAATACACATTTCTTCACTTTAAACAGCATATGGTCACACTTATTAACACTTTTGGCCACTGTTTTTTAAATTGTATGTGACTAACTCGAAAGAAACAACACACGTTGTGTGACTAAATCATCACAAATGTCACATTTATTATAGATTCATGTGGCCATAGGACGGGAAATAGTCACACATACTGATTAATCCAACAAAATTTGTGCCTAATTTGTCACACATATTCGGGTTTTGGTCACTCTTTTTTATTGAAAATGGCCACAAACTAAACAACGTGATCATATGCTACCTACGGTGGTGCGACCTTTCGTGACACACACCCAAAAAAAACGTGTGTGACTATATGCACATAGTCACACACGAAAGCCACTTTCTGTACCAGTGTAAGCTTTACTATTATGTGAGTATCCAAGGAACACACCTTCATAATACTTTGGGTTAAACTTGGTGAGATAATCCTTAGTGTTTAAAATAAAGCACTTGCTTCCAAAAACTCTAAAATATCCAAAAGTAGGCTTTTTGCCTCTATAAAGTTCTTATGGTGTTTTATTCAAAAATAGACTTATTAGGACTCTATTTAAGATGTATGTGGATGTGTCAACGGCGTTACACCAAAACTTTTGTGGTATATTTTGTTCATTTAGCATTGTTCGACTCATTTCTTGAAGTGTTCTATTTTTACGTTCTACTACAACGTTTGATTGAGGAGTTCGAGGGGCCGAGAAATTATTTGTTATGCCATTAGCATCACAAAAAGCTCCAAATTGAGTTTCGTTATCAAATTCACGACCGTGGTCAGTTCTAATTGACACAACGCTATTTCCTATTTGATTTTGAATTTTCTTACTTTGAATTTCAAATTTATCAAATGTTTCATTTTTAGTTTTCAAAAACTTAGTCCAAGTATACCTAGAATAATCATCTACTATTACCAAAGTGTAGAAGTTTCCTTCATAACTTTGTATAGTGGATGGACCAAACAAATCCATATGCAATAGTTCTAAACACCTAGATGTGGACACCATGTTTTTAGCTTTATGGCTATTATGAACTTGTTTCCCAATTTTGCAAGCATCATAAAAGTGTTGGTCATATTTCAACTTGGGTAGGTTCCTAACTAGTTCCTTAGATGATAGAGATTGGATGAGTCTCATATTGGTGTGGCCTAAGCGTCTATGCCACAGAGTTGAGTTGTCGTCTAAGGAGGTGAGACAAAGTTTGCCTTTAGATGTTTTGTCTAATTTCATAACGTATACGTTATTCTTTAAAACACCTTTTCCTACGGTTATACCATTTTTAATTATCTTACTTCCGTTTTCACTGAAAATGACGTCATACTTTTTACGGCATAGTTGATTAATACTAAGCAAGTTAAAACCTAAGTTATCTACATGAGCAACATCATCAATAGAGAGAGAGTCATGAGAGATTATACCTTTTCCGATGATTTTACTTTTAAGCTTGCTACCAAACGTAACATTACCTCCGTCGTACACTTGGTAGGTTGAGAAAAGGCTTTTGTTTCCCGTCATGTGCCTTGAACACCCGCTATCTTTTATCCACTCATCCGGTTCTAACCCGACTTTCAAGCATACCTAAGTTAAAGAAAAACTCAAGCGTTTGGTCCCCAATATCTCATGGGTCCATTTGGGTTAAACATTCCATTATCTTGATTCATGTATGGAAATGGTGGATATGGGTTCCATGGCATGTAGTTGGGACTTTGATAACTTCTAGGTAAGTTTGGATTCCAACTATTTTGATAATGATGTTGTGTGTTGTAATTACTCTTTGGAAAGGGGCGTTTGGGAATAGTAGTCCTAGGTCTTTGTTGAACTGTTTTAGTTCTAAACTCATTTTTAACTTGTCCTATTCCTATAGTAACTGCTGGTTTTTGTTTGTTAAAAGTTGTACTAGTGCTAGGTTTTCTTGTGACCTTAACGAATTCAGTACGAGCCGAAGTGCAATCCTTCTGTTCAGCAACAATACCTGCAGAACCAATTTTCACTACTGGCGGAACCAAGTTTTTGGTTCCGTGGGATCCGTGGGTGTTTGAACTTGTTAGAACAGTTTCTTGTACTTTCTCTTTTTGCTTCTTAAAGCTACTTAAGTCTCCTAGTTTCATAAAGCCTAATCTAGTTTTATCATGAGGTAACTTTTGAACTTTCATTAACTCATCTATACAACTGATATTTTTATCAAACTTTTTAAATTTAGAGTTTTGTTTGATAAGTTCTTCCTGTATGGTCTTAAGTGTTTCTAATTCTAGTTTAAGTTCTTGACATGAGACACATGTTTCTTTAATGGCTTTACCCTTTTCTAATCGTAAAGCTTTTTCTTTTAACCAATAAACTTCATTTTCTAAAAATTCCTTTTTGGTTTTTAAAAACTTATTTTTGTTTATGATTTTTAGGGTAATTTCACACAGTTTGTTATATTCTATTTCTAAGGTGTCATCATCAATAGAGGAGTAAGATGAGTCAGATTGTACCTCGTTAGAGTCATGAGCCATAAGAGCAACTTCGTCATTCTTAGGCTCTTCGTCATCATCTTCACTGTCACTCCAAGCACCACTAACAAAGGCTCTTTGAGTCTTGTTCTTGGGTGGCTTCGGACAATCTCCTATTAGATGACTAGTATCCCCGCACCTAAAACACTTCCTATCTACTTTTCCTTTCTTATCATCACGGTCTTTCCAGAAGGATTTCTTTTCTTCTCGAGGTTGTCTTACGAACTTCCCTCACCTCCTAAAGAACTTCTTGAAATCTCTTACATCCATGGCATACTCTTCGTCTTCGCTACCTGATCTAGACTCTTCATTATCACTTGACTCTACACTAGCTTTTAAGGCAATAGACTTGATCTTTTCCATCACCATCTCATGAACTTTGAGATTTCCTATGAGCTCGTCAAGTGGCATGCTTGAAAGATCCTTGGATTCTTCAATGGCCGTCACCTTTGCTCTCCACTTCGGATGAAGTGCTCTAAGAAATTTCCTGACAAAGTTCTTACTAGAAAAAGAATCGTCAAGTGCTTTAAGAGAAGTAATAATAGTATTAAACCTAGCACATGCACTATCAATGGTCTTATCTTCAGGGATAACAAATTGTTAATATTGTTGAACAAGAAGATCAATTTTGTTATCCTTGACTTGTGAGTTCCCTTGACGAGTGATAATTAAGGATTGCCAAATATCTTTAGCGGTTTTACACATAAAGACACTTTCATATTCTTTCCTAGGTAAAGCATTATAAAGCCTCAATTTTAGCTTCATTATTTTTGGCAATTAATTTCTTTTGCTCATCACTGTGACGAGTAAGAGAAATATCCTCATCCCGACCATTTGATATATCCTTAATTATGGGTTTATGGTCACCTTCTACAATAATGTACCGCAGATCTATATCCTTTGACTTCACATAAGTTTCAAAGCGGTTTTTCCAATATATAAAACTATTTGGTTCAAATAGTGGTGGTCTTTGCATAGATTGCCCTTCTTTGAAATTTTCAAAATCCATTGATCGTTTCAAGTTTTAAAATACAATATATTTTAAAGATCTTGAGTAACGTAGCTCTTGATGCCAATTGTGGAAAACTAGAATGGGGGGTTGAATAGTTTTTACCGTTTTTAAAATTAACGCAAGTAAGGAAAGAAACAATCAAACCACAACAAGGATGTTTATAGTGGTTCGGTCTACAAAGACTCTCTTCCTTGCCCTACTCCACTCCTCGAGCCTCTAACTCGAGAGTTTTTCTTCACTAAGAAACAAGCTCCCTTCTTGGCGAAGAAAACCTTTATACACGTCGCTTACACTTTTTCCGGTACAAAGCTAAATACTGAGTTCTAGTTCGAGGTAGAACCAACCTAACGTCGCTTACACTTTTTCCGATACAAAGCTAGATACCGAGTTCTTTTACAAGGGCACAACCACTCTCGACACTCTACGTAATTTAAGGACTAAAATACTAATCGATCACTACTGAATGTTTGGTATAACAATGATGTGTGAAGTACCACTAAATCACATAATAACTACTCTAACAAGTCTTGCAACGGTATGTTGAAGCTTGTGATGCGTTGATCTCTTTGCTACTAAAGAAAGATCACTAAGAATGAAAATGTAATATATATGGGTTAGTAATGAATGAAAGAATGTATACTAATGTTTATGCTTATGAGTGATGAGTGAACATGAATGACCAACTTGCTATTTATAGGCAAACTAATAAAACTGTTTATGGATTGGGCGGAACCAAATCAAGGGTTCCATCCCTTATAGGTTTTGGTTCCGCCAGAACCTGATAGCATATCTTTCAAAATCTTTTCAAATCTTGCCAAGATATTACCAAATCCAATTCTTTGCTTGAAGATCTTTCCATGATATTCTCTAAATCTTAAATATATCCTAAAGATATCTAAATGATGTATGCAATGATGTCATGTACATATTTATAATTTTAGAATAAAAATGTAAACAAGTAAATGTATATATGTATATATATATATATATATATAATATATATATATATATTATATATATATATATAAATTATATATATATGTAATATGTATATCCCAGTGATGAATGTAGCATGTTAATGAGTTTTTAAAAGCTTGTAACCATAAATGTTAAAGACTTAACTTATATTTATGCTTTGCTAAAGATAAAGTTTATAATTGTCATTAACAAAATATAGCAAAGATCATAAAATATAAATAACAATTTTTAGACGATATTTGTATTAACACTTTCCTTTTTCTAAACTTGCATGCATTTATATTGGATTGACTTGTAGATGTTTTCCTTGGGCTTCTCCTTGGTGCCTTTGATGCAGATGCTTGTTTACCAGTTGTAGTTGGCTTCATTGGTGCCTTTGATGGCTGCCTTGGTGCCTTTGATGCAGATGCAGCTTGGTGACCAGCTATACATGACTGTGGAGCATTTGGTGCATGTTCAGCAAATGTAGATGCTGCTTGGTGACCACTTGGTGCTTTTTCAGCAGTTGCAGCTGACTATGGAGCATTATAAGATGGATCTTTCCATGGATTTGGTACCTTACAGCTTCTTTTGTTCTGACCCTATACCCCACAGTTTTCACAAGTGACAGTCCCACCTTTCCTAGTTAACTTGCCCCCTTTTACCATTTCAGCCATCTCACCTACACTCTTCCTTCTTTTTTTTCATGGTCTACCTATTTGTGGTGGAATATAAGGTGGAATCAATTTTTTTTGGTTAATTTGAGACTTCTCCCAAAAATATGGACCAGGGACTGGGTTAACCTTATGAGAGTATACATTCCTCCAGGTTTCTAACCTATATGATTCAGGAACCCAATCCTCAGGGATAGGAACTTGCATACCATTATCTGCCATGTTAAAGATGCATGCAACTGCATGTCTACATAGCATTCCAAATATTTCCCATTTCTTACAAGAACAATGCCTAAGATTTAGATTTAGATTGAATTGTTAAAGATGCATGCAACTCCATGTCTACACACTTCTCACTCCAAGGACCCTTATCTTTAAATAGTTCAGCCCCATTCCATTGAACTGTGTATTGTGATGCTTGTTCCATTATAGCTTTGAAAAGCTTAGTCACACTTGGATTGCTACTGTATGTATTTCAGGGTTAAGAGAAATGAGGTTTACAACATGTTTTGCAAGGAAAGTGAAGGTACCTTCCTTTATCTCTCTAGATTGGAGGCATTTATGTTCATTATTTAATGTCTTAACCAACCACTTTCCATTTCTCCCAGGTGAGATATACACTTTCCAGGGACACACACTTTTTTCCTCATCATGTAAATTTACACCTTTACCCTTCATTTGTTTTTTCCCTTTTGACCCAGCATCTGATTTCTAACCATGTGATTTACCTTTACCCTTAGACACTTTTTCTTTTATTCCTTGTGATTGTGACCCACCATCTGCTAGATTCCCTTTATCACATGGCATAATACCTCTACATTTTCCTTGTACCCTTTCATGTTCATTCTTTGCAAATAATGTTCTAAAAACGTTATTTATATCTTTCGATTACTTCACGTTTTGAGGATGACAAAATGTGAACTCACGTTACGTTAAAATTAACGTTAACAAGCTTTTAATCGGAAGATCCTGTTTCTACGCAAATCACTCTTGAACAAAGTTACAACTTGAACTAGTGATCAAAGAAGTGAATTCATGTTTGAAAATTCACATTTTAAATGGGACAAAACATTTTTTCAAAAATACACATGACAAATTATTTTTGAAATATTAAGAAATATTTTAATGGAAAATTAAGTTTGAAAATCACAACAGCTATTTTTCCCCCCAAAATCAGCTCCAACCTTCCCCAAATAAGTTTTCACCAGAAAAGACAAAATTTGGAGCGTCCTAGTCTACCACGGCTTAAATTTAACGGTACCGTGGGGTATTTAACGGAGCCGTGACCCTGTATAACGGATTTTTCCTAATGCTCCTACTTCCCTATCACCCTAACCTCAAACCTGCAAACCTTGCACCCTCACATTCACCCTAGGATTCCCCTCCTACACCATAGGATCAACTTTAATTCAAATTTCACCCAACTTGCCTATTTAAGGCCTCACCCTTGCAAGCTTATCTTGCACTTCACCTTCAACCTCCCATCACACAAACACCATGTCCTCCACACATGGTTCAACCTCTCAAATCTCCAAGAAACCTAGGATAACCGTAAAACCACCCTCAAAACCACTCTTTGTGGATCTCACAAGAGATGATGAAGCTATGACACCACCTTCCCAAGCCACTCCATACTCACCATCACCACCTTATGCACCATCTAAAACATCATCTACCTACACAACATCTTCATCATCCTATTACACTACATCATCAATGGAATACACACCATCTCCCTTCACCCCATTGGACAATGCCATGCCAATTTCACCTCCAACAACCCTACCACAATCACCATCTCCTATCATGGCACAACCCAACCAACCACATCCCTTTGAGTTACATAGTGCTAATTGCCTATGTTGTCTCCACAACCGTAATCTCATCTACTTCTTAAGAGACGAGATTCATTTCATGTTCTACTTTATAGAACATCTCTTGACACCTCCACCACCTCAAATGGGGCCCCAATCTCCACCACCTCCTAACCAAAACAACTAAACACTTGCTTGTTTAGTCCTTCACAATAAACTCTTAGGACCCCTCTTGGAAATGAAGCTTGTCTCTAGTCATTAGGAATTTAGGCTTCTTGTTATCTTTCTTAGTGTTATCTTTCCTAGTGCTTTCTATGTAGTCATACATTACTATGACACTTGTTTGTTTTATGAATGAATGTTTTTATGTGGAGGTTTTCCTTTTAAGGGATTGGTTATTTGTCACAATGTGCTACTTGTTAGATATTGTATATTTGTCGTCTAACTTTGTTTTGTAGCACGATCCATTGCTCGATTCCTTTGTGTTCTCCAAATGAGGGGGAGTACACATCAAGGGGGAGCCTTAACCACCTTTTTGATTTGACAAAAAGGGGGAGAAATGGGAGTAAACTCATTAAAAACTTGTTAAAACTAATTTTAACCTAAAATGAGTTTATATTTTGTCATCATCAAAAAGGGGGAGATTGTTGATGCAAATAATGTTCTAAAAACGTTATTTATATCTTTCGATTACTTCACGTTTTGAGGATGACAAAATGTGAACTCACGTTACGTTAAAATTAACGTTAACAAGTTTTTAATCGGAAGATCCCGTTTCTACGCAAATCACTCTTGAACAAAGTTACAACTTGAACTAGTGATCAAAGAAGTGAATTCATGTTTTGAAAATTCACATTTTAAATGGGACAAAACATTTTTTCAAAAATACACATGACAAATTATTTTTGAAATATTAAGAAATGTTTTAATGGAAAAATAAGTTTGAAAATCACAACAGCTATTTTTCCCCCCAAAATCAGCTCCAACCTTCCCCAAATAAGTTTTCACCAGAAAAGACAAAATTTGGAGCATCCTAGTCTACCACGGCTCCACGGTACCGTTAAATTTAACGGAGCCGTGGGTCATTTAGTGGAGCCGTCCGTACCATTTTGAATTGTAACGTTCAGATTTTCTTTGCCTATAAATACCCACCTCTTTCACAGTTTTAGGCACCCTTCACACACAGAAAAATCCCTTAGTCAAACCCTCTCACACCTTTCACTTCTAAGGGTCATTTAGATTAGTTTTTCTGTGTTTCAAGAGTGATCCAATCATCCTTCAAGTGATCCTCTTCATACCTCTTCACTAGCAAGAGAAGAACACAAGTATCCAAGTTGATACAAGGTGTTGTCATCCCTCTTCATTAGCAAGAGAAGAACTCAAGTAATCAAGAAGATACTAGAGTTGTAGTTGATAGGTTTTTGTAACACTTGTTACAACCTTGTTGTATCTTAGCATACATCAAGTATATTTCCTTTTAGTGAGTGAGAGTGAAGATCAAGTGTGATCTATAGAGATAGTGAACATCTCTTGAAGCCATTGGGCTTGTGTGATTGATCAAGAAGATCAAGGGTCATTAGGATAGTGTTAGTCAAGTAGAGTGAAGTGAGTGTTGATCATTGTGATCGTGTTGAGATCTTGGTGATCTCTTAAAGCCATTGGGCTTGTGTGTTTGGTCACGTGGACCTTGGTAGATTGGTGCTAGCTAAGATTAGCACTCGACATCTAGCTTAGTGTCGGAAATAGGATAAGCGACGTGTACGGTTTTCTCCGCCTTAAGGGAGGTTGTTGACATAGTGCTTGAAACTCTCGTGTGTGGTGCTCGGAGAGTGGAGTAGGGCGAAGAAGAGCTTCGTAGCCGAACCACTATAAATCCTCTGTCTCGGTTTGATCTTTCCAACTCTACTCTTTACTTTTATTTGTTATTATTACTTAGCTTAGTGTGTAGTTCATATTGGTGTTGATTGATTACACATAGAGTTCGAATCAAAGTTTTCAATAACCAACTTTTAAAACAAGATTTTTAAAAGAAGTTTTTTTAAACCGGTAAACTATTCAACCCCCCTTCTAGTTTCCCACAACCCTTTCATGTTCATTCTTTACAATCTGAATCTTTCTTCTTGTTTCAACTGCATGTGCTTTAATTATTTCTTTAGCTACTTCCCTGTTAGCAAATTCTTGTCCAACAAAAAAGTAGTTGACAATACCAGCTGATCCACCACCAGTTTTTTTAAATTTCCTAAGGTTCCTCCTTGTAACACTTGCAGCATCATCATCATCACCTACATCACTATCAAATGATTCATAGTCCACAACCTCTAAAGCCTCATCTGTGACTTCAAAATGAGGCTTTCCACTTGGGTCAACATAGTTTTCCCTATCAACATTGTACCTAAAATCCTCCATGTTCACTTCCACATCGTCAATAATATGTTCCTCATTAACAATATCCTCCATGTTCACTTCTGTGTCATTTTCAGCCTCTACATTTTTAGCCTCTACATTCTTAGAGCTAGATTGTCCATGTGTATCTTCCACATTTACATCAAAGCCTTTGTTCTCTACACCATCATCATATAAGTCCTTAATCTCAACTTTGGTAATCCAATGCTCAACAAAAAATTATATTTCCTTATTTATTTCCACTACTTTTACCAACCTAACTAAATCATCATCACAACTCACAGACCATAAACCATTATCTAAACCTTTGTTAGGCATCCTAAAGTAATAAAACATAATGTCATCATAATCATACCCTAGTTGTCCCATAATTGTGTTTATTCCCTCAACATTAAGGTGATCCACATCAATGTAATCCAAGTATGTTGTCTCACCTGTAGTATACATCCTATTTGGTGGGTCTGTGAAGTATCCACTATGATTCAACTTCATAGAGAACATGGACTTGAAACCACCTGTATCATAATGAAAAAAAAAATCAATGAGCTAACAATGTAGTATCAAATAAGTGATTATTTCAATAAAAAAAACTTCTGTTCTTACCATAAATTGTGTTTGGATCAAATGATATGCCATCCTTTCTAAACATCAATTTTGGAGGTGAAGGTGACTCATTCATCTTTCTAACCACCTGTATCTACAAGGACTGTTAGTGCAATTGGTTTCAATTGTAGGGATGAGAAATTAGGTTTTCTTTGTATGCGTTTGACTTTTGGGGATCAGTGGTGATTTGGGGGAAAAGTAAATGGGATGGGGTATTTAATTAAGACTGGGTGTGTTTATTTTATTGATAAAACATAGAAAGACCAAAATACCCTCTTGTGCAAATCACGTGCAAAATATAACGAGTGGAAACTAATGGGGTTAGTGATTGGGGACCAAAAGTGCATGAAACAGTGCTAAATCCGGACCATCTTTGCACTTAATAAATCACAGAGACGAAACGTGCAATTTGGCTAAACCAAAAGGAAGATTTTTGCAATTAACTCTCAGTTAATATATATATATATATATATATATATATATATATATATATATATATATATACATATATATGAATATATGAGTGTTATTTAATATCCATTAATTTAGTTTGTGTTTGGTTATATAAGTGTTAGTTAATATATATATGAATATTTGTGTTTGGTTATATGAGTGTTAGTTAATATATAAATGGTTAGTTTGTGTGTTAGTTACTTATATATATATATATATATATATATATATATATATATATATATATATATATATATATATATATATATATATATATATATATATATATATATATATATATATATATGTATGAATATTTGTGTTTGGTTAGTTTGTGTTTGATTATGCAAATATGTTATGTGAATATTTAAATATGACTATAAGAACAAGTATGTTTTAGGATTTTAGTGATTAAATTCAGAAAATCCCTGGTAAACCCTAAAATTCGGATTCCAAATTTACGTCTAATTTTGAATTTTACCGTAAACTTTGTAATCGTTTAATTAAACCTTAAACTATATAATATGTATTACATTTAAACTTATAATTACTAACCTAAGTTCTACCTAAGTAAATAAATGATTATACAAATTAAAACCTATCCTAATTATATAAGGACACGTATCTTGTAATATGAATTACACGTTTGATTTTTAGATGAGAATTCATACAACCATGTATATCCCATATTATTGTAGAAAATTTGTTTATATCTCAATATTGAAACACACCATGCGACATTTCCATATCAATTACACGACATCCCTTATTGTGGTGGCTACACATGATTTCCTTTAAATGATAAGACCATATCCTACATAAGTATACCTGGTTCTGAGAAAATACACTATTCCTTTTTTATAAAAACACGACACTTTCCTTTTTAGTATACACTAATTTCCTTTTCTTTCGTTCACCACACGTTTTCTTTCTTAGTGATGATCCGAATCAAATCTCCATTCTTTTTTTTTTTACTCCACACGGTTTGTGAATATTCGATCATATCAACATAAAAGTTTCCTCCAATATCCCGAGTTAGTCGACAAGTGGTTGACACACGCTCTTATATGCAGCCATCCACATTCACCCTTTGCAGAATCTCACGAAAACTAGTAAACAAAACTCAAAATAGCATAAATATGTTTGCATGAATAACGTGAGTTTGTGTGAGCATGAGTGTTGTTTGCACGATCGTATCGAGATTGGTTCGGGTGTACATGGACTCGGTTCGCTCTAATCATGTGTGGGTTGCATCTTGGTTTCGAATCACTGAAGGGTTATAGAGATGGCAGAGTGTGGGTGATACGCCTAGATGTGATGTTTTGGTTCATGTGTGAGGTTAGGGTCTGGTTCAAAGTGCGCGCCTAGGTATTAGTTCGACCTTACCCTATTCGATCTGTGGTGCTCGTGTTTTTAGTTTCGGGTCGGCATTTGATAGAGTTTGGTTAAGTTAACTATACGAGTTGTAGGTTCGATAATGGCTGGTTGAATCGTAGGTTCGAGTGGTGGTCTTATTCGTGTTGTGGTCGAGTTCTTTTAGCGTCGAGGTAACCTTTAACCTTCTGTTATTAATTATGCATCATACGAACACATAACAGATTCATGGACTTAAAAGGGAATGAAAGAAACTATTGAACTAAATATTCGAATAGAAGAGTGTCGCATGGATCATGCACTGCACATAAATATTACGTATAGAGATCTTGCTATAGTTTAACATGCTATATTATGACTTAATACATGAAAAAAAAAGATTATGAAAACGAAAGCACAATAAGAATTCTAGTTTACAATGATGACGAGTATAGTTTTTATTCTTCTATTGTCGAACCTCTCCTGTTCCAGTCCTAGGATTTTTAGTCGTTAAACCCTTGATTGGCAGTCATTTACACATATGTGGTTAAACATGACATGCTTATATTGAAACCTTGATCGATCATCTGTAATATGAACCATGTGATTGAAAGTTGAGTCATGTTGTATAAATATAAGAATAGTGATATTTTATAAGTCATAAACATATATGTATTATTGGGGGTGTAGGGTTTGATTTGTGTTGGTATGTTTGGTGTTATTGCATGCATGGATTTGAGTTGGAGCATGGTTCTTAATTGCGGCAGATTGTGTTTGCATTTGTGTTGTCTTGGTGTCGTGTGTGTTTGTGTAATGTCGACCCATTTTGTTCTGGAATACATCTAAAAGATATTGGTCCTACACACTAAATGTTATACGATACATACACATGTAGTATGGTCGATTCTAAAAGCCCTCGTAATATATAGGATTGTGGTCTTGTTAAACACATGTGTTTAGGTCGCACATTGTGTCCCTTTTTAAATCATAAGTGATGGGTCGAGCATGTAATTAATATAATATAACTTGTTTGGGCCGATTGGTGTTTAAACATGTTAACAAGAAATGGTTTTGTGTGTGTTTCTCCGAGTTTCATTTTTGTCCCTTTTGGTCTAATTTGTAATTCAGCCTAACCATAACTCTATATTCGACTAAACCTAATTTGATATCAGATTTATAACCTAATTAAGTTATGCATTAATTATGAAACCCTAAACCTATGTTTTGAACATTTAACTTAGATAAACGCTAAATATGAGAATGTGATTAATAACAAGCATTAAAATCCGTTATGATATTAAATGAACTCATAAGTAATACGCGATCATTAACTCGTGTAGATTCGCTGAAGAAAGAGTAACTTCCAATTCTTGTGTTTCGGATATGGTTTCAATTGCGGTTTGAGGTACAGATATTCTATCATTTATCAGTAAGGATTTCCTCATGACTCATTTCGTTATTATATGGTTCGATTCGTTCGTGACTTCAATATTCGCATTTGAATCCTTTGATACTTTATAATGCATTAGATATTATGACTTGTATAAAAAACCTTTTTGAATATATGTCTTGATGATGGTTTTGGGAAATACTATTTATTTTCAAATGATTTCTATGATTACGAGGTAACACCACTATTTATATGAAGGCTTAATGACTCTTATAAAAACAGTTTTTAAAAGAATACTTTTATGAAAACAACATTAAAATGATTTTCACAATTACATAGTATGCTTGTACTCTATCCTTAAGGATTCTCATGACTCATTGATTTCCTGATATTTGTTAATTATTATGCTTTGATACATATTTGTTTAGTTATTCTTTTGATTATTCGTTTCATGCTGTATCCATTTCATATCGCTATTATCTTAGTTGGACAATTTATAATTTTTCCTCATCATTATATTGCATGTTCTTTGCCTATTATGTTGCCTATATTTGTAGCCAGTCATGGGGAGTCCATTGCCTTGCCATTGATGCACCAATGGTATTGACACTATCTGTGGAGGAGGGTTTTTGTCCACAGCGTACCCATTTGTTTATATAGTTGTATATATAGCGCACCTGGCCCGTGTTTATTATATGTATGTTTAGTATAGAACTGGCTTATGTATCTTAGTTTTGAAGGGAGCATATAGATGCATCCTAGGTACTTAGTTCAGTTTAGATATATATACTTGTCAATGGACTTGAGTGTGTGCAATACACCCCATTTTACTATTTGGTATATTGAGATAGCTACTCCATGTACAATTTGTTATATGATTTATTGGGCATTTCCTTTGATATTGATATCCACTTTATGTTCATTATTATGCTTTGGTCCCTTTCATATGTTCCATATTCTATTTGACATCTTGTTTAGCTGGTTCTCTTGGATTTGTTCGCTTATTCATTTCGTATATGCTTATTACCTTTCATTTGTTTATATCTGTTCACTGAGCGTTAGCTCAGCTGTATTTTCTTTTCTCTGTGGCAGGTTATAAGCAGGATGTTGGGCATGGGTGTTGAGAGTAGGAGCTAGAGGACCTACCCATTATTAGTTTCCCCATTGTTGGATTATATTTATGTTTTGGATATGTATTTCTTTTAGACTATTGTTTAGATTATATTTTGGAAGTCTTTGTAATTCTTGACTTAGTATTTAATAAGAAGTCTTCCGCTTTCATTTATATGTTCTGATTGACACCATAATGTTACACTTACGCCCTTTTCGGGTGGGGGTGTCACAATTATGGTATCAGATATTAGGCTTCGACCTGTAGTACTTTATGTTATGACCTGTGAAATATTTGGCATTTAGGTTTGCGCTATAGGAGCTTATGAAACAACCTTTGAGAATTTGCCTTAAGATTTCCACTCTGAAGAAACTTAAATTATGACCGGTGAGGATTGGGTAGACTATAAGACATTTTTTTAAGTTTCATAGCTTCCGCATCACTCTAATTCGTGCCTTACTTTTAGTTAAGCCCTTTTAAGATCACTTTTTCATGAGATTAGGAACTTATTATTTTGCACAATCTAAGATTTGTGACCGAGGAAGTTTAGAATGCGTTGAGAATTCTATAGTAATGCCTGACACTATATAAGCCTTATTTTCTGATTCCGACCTTAACCTCTGATTCGTTTGTTAATCATTTAGATGCCTCTTAGATTATTCTGATAATTCTTGTGACCATGATGTGTTTGACACATTCTGTGATTTCTCTTGCTTTTGCTAAGCATATTTAAGTTTCCCTACACTATTAGATTCATCTTACCCATTCCTATTCATATGAGAAATCTTTTGGTGATTAACCACGAGTATGGGAATTTTTCCCTCACTTCAGAATGATAAGATTCTCTCTGCTGATCTGTCTTTCTCTGGAATGTTAATTTCGATGTTATTCTGATATGTATTAGTTGACTGAGCATCAAGATGCTAACTACTGTCATACTTCACTCCTTTGACGATTCAAACATCCTGAATTCTTTTTACCATGAATCCCGACTGGTTAACCCGTTGTTATCGTTACTACCCTGGAAACTCGTACGTTATTTTCGCGATTGTGAAGTTTTCCTAGCACATAGTTTGTACACCGTTGGCTGAATCTCACCTTGAGAGTCATTTTGCAATCTGAGTTTTCTCGATGTTATCCCTGAACGAACTACCAAGATTTCCACCGAAGTGTGAACTTGAATGGACCTGGTAATTAGATATTGTTTAGTCACGACTCGAGGTAGAATATGATATCAATAAAGGCATGTTTATATGATGCAAGTATTATGATGCCTGGCCAACGTGATAATAGTTACATCATATAACCTGAACTTATTGGAATCATATGATATCTTTGAGAAATGCCTGAGAACAGTAAGTGGAATGAGTTTGAATTCTATCTGAGTAGAGCGACGTTTTGCTTGATTCTGAAACTCCATATCGAATGGCACCATTTGGATTGGTAGAATTAAAGGAACAGCTTCTGGGAAGTGGTTTTATTCATTTGAGCGTATCTCCGTGGTTTGCTCCAGTTTTATTCGCAATGAAGAAGGATGGTAGCATGAGGTGGTATATTGATTACTGGAAGTAGGATCGTATTATAGTTAGAAACCGTTATCTACTACCTCGAATCAACAACTTATCTGATCAACTTTAAGATGTGAAGTCTTCTCTAAGACTGAGTTAAGATATGGTTATCATCAGTTGCATGTGAGGAGTGAGATGTTCCTAGAACTACATTTCGTACTCGTTATGGTCACTATAAGTTTAGTGACGCCAATTGTATTGGCTACTACTTCAACTGTTTTATGGACTTGGTGAATCATGCCTTTCGTGAGTACTTGGACAAATTTGTCATAGTATGACATTTTAGTACATTCAGAGACGAAGGAGAAACATGAGGATCATTTTCGTATTATGTTGGAAACTTTTTGTAAGAAGAAACTTTATATATTCTGGAAGTGTGATATTGGTTTGGGCAAGTGGCGTTCTTAGTTGATGGTATTATTAGGATCCTGCGAAGATGGAAACTATCCCCATATGGCCAAGACCGACAAAAATTATAGAAGTTAGACCCTTTTTAGTCTTGTAGAAGAATTGTGGAACATGTTCACGACTGACGTTATCGTTGACGAAGCTTATGAGAAGAGGAGAGAAGTTTAGTTGGGATGAGAACTGAGTTTTGGAAAAGTTGAAACATAAATTAGCTTCTACTTCCATACTTACAAGTGGGTACCAATTTTGAGAGGTTTTAAGAAGAGACTTGGTTATGCACTTTATGCAGTACAAGAAGGTTATTGCTTACGCATCAAGACAACTAGAACCGTATGAGGCGAATTATTCAACGCATAACTTGGAGTTGGAAACAGTATTGGTTGTTAGAAAAATTTGGAGGTAATTCTTGTATGGCGGATTATGATCTGTGTTGAAGACTTGAGGAAACTATTTAACTAAGGCACACAGTTTTTTTACTTCTTTATTCATCTTAGTTGTACTATAATGAATTAAGGTCTGGAGCAGACCTTCTGGTGGAAAAACATTTAGTAAGTTGGCAGAAACCTTTAAGCTATGGATTATTTGGTTAGTTAGCACACCTGCAGTGATCGTGTCTGAGATCCACGTCTTACTTCATAATTCTGGGAAGATCTGCAGAAGGCTTGAGGAATCAGACTCAAGATGGCAAGCTAATGGCAAGTGAATCCTTTCAGACTTATGTATTAACAGAAGTGTAGAGCACCTTTTAGTGGAATAAGGTCGGAAGATTGTTTATTAAAAGTCCGGAGTTGATTTTAGTGGCGAATAGAATAATTACCATTGTGGGAGAAGAACTTTGAAATTTCAAACCAGAGATTGTGTATTCTTGGGGTGTCTCCGTACAGAAGTGTTAAACATTCTGGCATATGATGGAGAGTTATTCAGCGATTCGTTAGTCCTTAGGTTCATCCTTATCACTACGTATATTCTGCCATTTTCTTTAGGTATTTGGTACGTTCGATAATTCGATATGAGCTTTGTTTGATTGTTTGTATGCTTCTTTGATTCGTTCGAAACCTAGATAGAAATGGTGAGAATTCCTACCGTTAGCATTCCCTTCGTATCTGTCTGATGTTCATAATCATGTTACAGTTCATGTACCTCTTTGAGACATTACAACTATCATCCGTTACATATATGTTTTGTATTCTTTGGATCAGATTCATTATGATTTGTTTTGTTGGAGAGCCTGAAGCTATCCTAGTTTGTCCAAATCAAGTCATGAGGAACCTTTTTCGTTCGTTAGAATTTTTTAGAAGAGTCAATCCGAGTGAGTTGATCGTTTTCATTTCTCTCCGTGAATTGATACGTTTCCGTTGGACATATCTACTTCAATTTCGATGACAAAATTTTTTTTAGAGGGGAAGAGTTGTAAAACCCTAAAATTCGGATACCAAATTTACGTGTAATTTCTAATTTTACCCTAAATTTTGAAATCATTTAATTAAACCTTAAACTATGTTGATATAAATAATGCCTAAACACGTTATTAATATTTTTCGATATCTCTACGTTTTGATAATCACAAAATGTAAAATCATTAAACGAAAGATTATGACGTAAACAAGTATTTAGTTGTAAATATATATTTTAACAACTTAATCACTTAAGGTATGAATAAACAAATGCCTAATGCATTATATGATCAAAGAAACTTTTTCTTAATCACTAGATTTTTTATAAAATGACACAAACATTTTATATCTTTTACAAAAATATTTTTGGAAATTAAAGGAAAATGTTTAATCCATAATAAATTTATGAATTCAAATTTTCAACCAAAAATGGCAAAAATGTTCCAGAAAAACCTTCCCCACAAAAAGACAAAGCTGGGCAACGGATATAAGGGGCGGCCCCCTTAATTAACTAGGCGGCCCCCTTAATTATTAAGGGGACCGCCCCGCCTCCTCCAGCCCCCCAGCTTTGCCTATAAATACTAGTTCATTCCTGGACTTTTTCCTCACCTTTTGCACCCCAAACCTTCTGTTCTAAATCTCTTCTCATCTTTCTAAATCCTTTGATCATATATTCTTAAGCATTGGTTTCTAAGTGATCCAAGCTTCTATCATCCAAGTGCAAAAGAAGAATACTCCTTCAACAACTAGAGAAGAAGTATTATAGTTTAATTCATATTATTGTGTAGTTGTGTAAAGTATTTGATAAGGTGTTGTGTAGTTGTAATTAGTAGATCAAAGTGTAAGTAAGTAGTGGTGTTGTAAAGAAGTAGTGTAGAAGTTGTGAAGCCGTCGTGTAGAAGTTGTGAAGCCGTCGTGAAGAAGTTGTGAAGTCTTCGTGAAGAAGTTGTGAATAAGTCGTGAAGAAGTCGTGTAGAAGTTGTGAGATTGGTTCTAGCTACGATTTGGACCCGACATCTAGCTTTGTGTCGTTAAACCGGTGTAAGCGAAAGTTGTGTAAGGTTTTTTCTGCCATAAGGGAGTTTGTTGACATAGTGAAGAGAACTCTCGAGTAGGTGACTCGAGGAGTGGAGTAGGGCAAGGAAGGTGTCCTTGTAGCCGAACCACTATAAATCCTTGTGTTGTGGTTTGATCTTTCCATCTCTATCTTTCATTTCATTTCATTTACTTTACTTGCATTGTTTATTTACATTTACTTATATTTGTTCATATTCTTCAAGAGTTGAATTCACATAAGATCGAATCAAAGTTTTAAAAAGTAAACAAAGGTTTTCACAATAAAATTAAAAAGACGTAAAACTATTCAACCACCCCTTCTAGTTTTCCACAATCGGTATCAAGAGCCACGTCAAACAAGATTTTTAAAATAAATTGTATTTTAAAACTTGAAACGATCTATGGAATCTGAAAAATATTTAGAAGGGCAATCTATGCAAAGACCACCACTATTTGAAAGTGATGGATTTCTTTATTGGAAAAATCGATTCGAAACTTATGTGAAATCAAAAGATCTAGATCTTTGGCATGTTATTACTAATGGTGATTTTTTACCTATTCAAAATAATCCAGAAACTAAAAAGGATGAAATAGTACCTTTTGAAAAACAAAATGATGATTTAAAAAGAAAACTTGCTAAAAATAATGAGGCAAAAATGGTTATTTATAATGCGTTACACGTAAAGAATACGAAAAATATCTTTATGTGTGAAACCGCAAAAGAAATTTGGAACTCTTTACTAATAACTCACAAGGTAATAGTCAAGTCAAAGATAATAAAATAGATCTTCTTGTTCAACAATATGAACAATTTACGATTCCGGAAGAGGAATCAATTGATAATGCTTTTGCGAGGTTTAACACTATCATCACAAGTTTAAAAGCACTTGATGAGAGTTTTTCTAGTAAGAATTTTGTCAGGAAATTTCTTAGGGCTCTTCATCCAAAATGGCGGGCTAAAGTTACGGCGATTGAAGAATCGAAGAACTTGTCAACTCTTCAACTTGACGAGTTGATCGGCAACTTGAAAGTCTACGAAGCAATAATAAAGAAAGACTCCGAGATGGTCAAAGGAAAAAGAGAGCAAAGCAAGTCAATTGCATTGAAAGCTAGGAAAGAATCTAGTGACGAGGATAGCTCAACCTCCGAAAGTGATGACGAAGAATATGCCATGGCCGTAAGAGACTTCAAGAAATTCTTCAAAAGACAAGAAAGATTCGTTAGACAACCACATGACGAAAGAAAGGCATTCCAAAGAAATAAAGATGACAAAACTAGCAAGAGCGAGAGGAAGTGCTTTAAATGTGGTGATCCAAATCATCTCATCGGAAGATGTCCAATGATGTCAAAGGAGCAAAATCAAAAGGCGTTCGTTGGAGGAGCATGGAGTGATAGTGATGAAGATGAGAAAGAAACCACAAAGGAGGAGAAGTGTCTTATGGCTAAGACATCAAGTGACGGCACATTCCAAAACCGAATACTTTAGTGATGAAAATTTATCATTAGACGAAAAAGACTTAGATAGTGAATATAATAGATTATGCAAATTAGGTCAAAAAGTAATGACTAAAAACAAATCACTAAAACACATAAATAACCAATTAGAAAACGAAATACTTGAATTAAAAATTGAACTACACAACTTAGAAAAAGGCAAAGAAGTTTTTGCAGAATGTAAAACATGTCAAGAGACTAAAAATGAAAACGAAAAACTTAAGGAAGAAATTTGCAAACTTGACAAATTCGAAAATAGTAGTAATTCACTTAGGAAAATAATAAGTGTTCAAAGAGTATTAGGAGATAAAACCGGCTTAGGATTTAATTCAGCTGAGGCCTCAACTAGTGAAACTAAAAATGTAAAGTTTGAATGTGAATCTAGTAAGCAAAAATCTTTAGAGTCAAAACCTAAATACATACTTATGAAAGATAGAAAAATACCCATTGCTAGTAATGATGAAGTAAAAATTTTCTACAAACCATCTTTAAAAACCAAAGAAGAATCCTCTAAACCAAAATTAAGATAAAAAACACCTCCCCTAAGAAGACCAAATAATCCTCACCCTCGGCCTAAAACTCCTCAACCTAGAAGAAACCAAAATAGACAAAACCTCCATAATAATAATAGTTACCCAATGTGGAATTATTCAAATCCACCAAGCTTCAATCCTTGGGGAATACTTCCACCATATATGCATCCTAGTCAATTGCAAACCATGTTTGGTTCAAACAACTATGGACCAATTAGACAATGTGGACCAAGTGGCTAAATTGTCAACTCATCGGGAAATTCGGTATCTCATCTATGATTGGCTTCTATAAGTCAATTTAAACACTTTGAAGTGCTTGAAGACTATTTATTGAAAACTAAAAGGTACGCCTCTCTTTCATGCTCACTACTATGCTATATGCTTAGATTGATGGACTAGCTAATTGCATGCCCCCGTTAGTTTAAAATGCTTAGTTCAGTTAATACTTATGTGTTTGTTAGTGTGTAATCCTTTTATAAATATATCTAATATATATATATATATGTATATACCTATATTATTATACATATAAGTAAGAAGTAGTCTATAGACACACACACACACACACACACACACACACACACACATATATATATATATATATATATATATATATATATATATATATATATATATATATATATATATAATATATATATATATATATATAATATCCTCTCATAACCTAGATACTTCATTTGTTGACTATCTAGAACTAAAAGAAATTGTTCGTTCTTGAACCTTTTCTTCCCTCTTGGCTCTCTTGAACTTTAATGTTCAACATGAAAATCTTCTATGTCCACTATCAAAAACTCATGGTGATGAAGAGAAGTGAGTTGAGTGGATCAACATAGAAGTAGAATTTGAACCTTCGCGCAAAGAAAACTATGGATGAAACAAACTCCCATCGCCGTTAGCATTCATCTCCGTCTTTACCTCATCATCTCTCGACACCATTCAACATCCCACTTTAGCACATAATATATATATATATATATATATATATATATATATATATATATATATATATATATATATATATATATATATATATATATATATACATTCCCTCTCATTCCTCAAACTCTTTGTCGACTTGACATCTTGATCATTTTATCCAAAATTCTCAAGATATTTTTTTAACGAAATGTTAATAAAATATGTCAAGTATTCCCTCCTCGTGCCAATACAACCCAACGTATTTTTGATATATGATAAATCTATCTATATACATATAAATATTTTACTGTCAGAAACAAAATCGAAAAATTCCAAGTTTTTGGTAGGCGGCCCCCTTAATGTTTAAGGGGACCGGCTTGTTATCGAGGGCGGCCCCCTTAATGTTTAAGGGGACCGGCCATCTGATGCTACAAAAACGAATTTCCTCCTTAAAAACTTTGCCAAACACTCCATTTCTCAAACACTCTTTTCCCTCTACCTGCTGTGAACGAAGAACACCACCCCAAAACCACCAAAATCAATTGCCAAATCACCAATTCGGGCTTAATTCGCAAAGGGAAAACACTTACAACACGATTAACAACATATATTGTAAGTTTTCCAACACACATTTTGTCTAATTTCATCCAATTTTGAGTTTAATCATAATTAGGTATCTTATTCAAATTTTTCAAATTCAAATGTTATTGAAATTAAGTCTAGGATTTTCATAACCAAATGCTCCCCATAGGATTAGAATGCTTAATCAACACTAAAAACTAAGTAATCAAATACCCTCATGTCAAAATTTTGAAAAACCATACACCCTCATTCAAAATTTTATACATTGTTGAATCATGCCATAAACACTTGTTAAAACTAACCACATTATATTATCACAACTCTTTAATCCTAAAAATATATTTTTTTCAAATCATGAAAAATGGTTTTATTAAACATAAGAGGGTGTTTGGATTAGGTCATAAAATCGCCGAAATTTAGTCAAAATAAATTTCACAACAAATTGTCAAGTTTATAAACACGCAACTAGTAATTTCGAGTCATCAAGATACATAATTGATATGTATATTGAGATATTCGTCGTTATTTTTCTAGTAAAGGGAGCGTTTGGCATAACAAATTGAAAGATATTTTTGAGTCAAAACCTACGTTTTCACTTTTTTTTTTTAATAAGTTACTTAACATAAATACTCATAAGAAATAGCTAATTATACAATCAAATATTCGTCTAGCCACATTTCAAAGTGGCTTATGATGTATAAAGGAGCGTTTGGATGTTTTTGGTTCTTTATCAAAATATCTCTATAACTACTCCTTAACATCATAAAATACATTTTAAGCGAGTTAAAAATTAAAACTAAGGAACATTGCAAACTACTTCTTAGGATTAAACTTTTAGAGTCGAAGTATGTTTGCGTTCCACATGAGTAGTATATACGACATATGCATATTTTTTTCTTAATCTTATTTTCTTGTTGTTATCTTGTTTAGGTGAAAATGCCTAAAGTCACGGTTGGTGATGTTTCCAAAACCAAACAATACATTCCAAAAGTCTCCGCTACTCCCGGCATATCTCCCGTCATTGCATGTTTCTATCGTACCATTGAAAATAAAAACATTCATGAGGGAAGAGTTGTCGATTCATCCTTCTATCAATCCGACAATATCGAACGAATGTTCACCAATGTTCGTCTCGATTGTCTTTTCAAAATCAATGAACCCATCATTCCTCGTTTCGTTCTTGACTTCTATAGCCAAGTTACGGTGCAAACCGATGACTATGGTTATATCCTTATCTCTTTCATGATCCAAAACGAATTCATCACTCTCACTCTTGCTCAGTTTGGTCAAATCCTCAAAATCCCCCACAATGGTCAAGCCGTCTTTTCAAATGAATGGGATCTTTCTTCTCTTGAACAACATCGACCTCAGGATGGTCCATACTATTCTGAGATTCCAACTCCTAACGACATTCGTCGACTTCTTGAGCTAGAACGTGGTACGACTAGCAGAAGAATCAAGTCGAAAAATGTCGACATTTATGCAAACCAAATCCTCCTCAAAGAGTTAAGCCCCGACATGAAGCGTTGGGAAGAACTCATTCGCGAGAATGCGTTTGGTACCGGTGGTCACCGTGATCATCTCACGGCGAGCATCGCTCACATGTTGTATTGTGTTGTTGCGGAAGAACAATACAATTTGGCTTATCTCTTTGTTCATCGTATCATCTCTGCCAAAAACACTCCAAATGCCAATCTTCCCTATGGTATGTTCCTCACTCGACTTTATCATCATGTCATGGAACATTACCCACATCTTGAGAGTGATATCTATGAGTTCGTTCAACCGGTCTTGCGTCCTCTTGTTCGTATCCAACCTCGTCGATCTCGAAGTGACAAGGGCAAATCTCGTAACTCTATATCACTCGCACCTCGTGGTTCTACATCTCATCGGGAAGATGATGATGAGGAGGAAGGCACATCACGTGTTAGTACCCCATCACCCACGACCTTCGTTGATAATCTTCCGGAACTTGATTATACCGACTATCAAGTTCCTTCTCCTTCCCAACAAACCGATCAACTCCTCTTTGAACGACAAACCTCATTGCTCAACACTACTCAACAAATGCATCAAGAGGTTTGAGGTGGATTCAAGTCAATAGAAAGCTTCAGGAAGTACTTGGGAAGAAGAAATAGATATGTTGGTGTGAGTTTAGTTGAACATTGATGTTATTAGACATTATGTTGGTGGTATTGATCCGATATATTCGGATATACTTGACATTTATTTTGTTATTTTCTTATATCTTGGATTGTGTTAGGAGTTTAACTATTATCATGTTAGGACCTTACTACTAGTTTCTTTAATATGATATGATTATAATATGCTTATGATAGTTTACATGTTTGCATAATTACTTAATATGTTTTTGTTACTATTTGATCATTCCTAGTGTATATGTTCCAAATAGAGCTTGCTGCAAATACACCTTAAAAATTGACCCTTTTCTGGAAATTTTTCATTTTTGGTCGCCTGGGAATCACCAGATGGGCGGCCCCCTTAATTTTACTAGGCGGTTCCCTTAATATTTAAGGGGCGGCATACAATTAAGGGACCGGCCATCTGGACAGTAAATTTTACTGTTTCCTTTTGCATCTTGTGACCCCTTTCTCTAGCCTCAGCTACCATTTCTCTTAATAACCCAACTGATCTTGGAATATTACTACAAAACTTTAAAAACTTACCTAAACCGACCATGCTCTCACATTATAAATTCCCTCCAAATGATAACTCCTCATTTCATCACTATTTACCTCCATCAAACACCATCCTAATCCACCATGTTATCACCAAAAACCTCCATCTCTAAGACTTCAAAGAAACAAAAGATTGTCATCATACCCCCTAAACAACTCTTCATTGATCTAACTCAAGAAGAAAACACCACTCCATCACCACCACCTCAATGCTCATCTCCTAGTGCACCCAATGCACCATCCAAAACACCTTCCACTCATGGCACACCCTCTTCTTCCATACCTTCATCCTCATCCATCAATGATTACATAAACTCACACTTATCATCACCACAAATGTCACCACCACCAAGAGCATCACCACCACCTCCCACTCAAGAACATCCATCCACCGAACTTGCCATTTCCTTTCACCAATCACACCTCTTGATGCTCATTTCTCATCCTCACCAATCACACCACCATTCTTTGTCAATCTCGTACCTTGGGGTTTACTTGAAGCCCATGGGGATACTTGTCTTTGTTGTATCCACAACCGAACCATCATCTTTGGTCTTAGAGATGAGATGCAATACATGTTTTCATGTATTGAACACATGCTAACCAATCCACCTCCACCACCACCTCCACCATCTTCACCTATTTCGCCACCATCTCCTCATTTTCTCCAAATTAAGCATATGCAATGCTTATCCAACAATAATTTTTCCACCATTTTGTTTGCAAGCTCTATGAAGGCTCATGTACTCTTTGTATGATCATGTAGTATGCTTGGTTGCATTACTTGCTAATTGTTGTATGCTTTAATCATGATGTACTTTTGTATGGTTGTGTATTTATACACAACATTTCTACTTAATGAATGTTTATCTTCAAAATGCTTGCTCATTTTTTTTAATATATATGCTTGTGCTTCTAATATTTTTCTTGCAAGTATTACATATCTCGATTCCTTGTTGCCCTCAATCGAGGGGGAGCACACATGAAGGGGGAGTTCTCGTCCCGACAAATTTCGTTTCTAAAACTTGTCGGCATAACCTTTTTGATTTTACAAAAAGGGGGAGAAGTAGATATAAACTCACTAAATACTTGTCTAAAAATAAAATTTTTAATTTAATGAGTTTAGATTTTGTAATCATCAAAAAGGGGGAGATTGTTGATATAAATAATGCCTAAACACGTTATTAATATTTTTTCGATATCTCTACGTTTTGATAATCACAAAATGTAAAATCATTAAACGAAAGATTATGACGTAAACAAGTATTTAGTTGTAAATATCTATTTTAACAACTTAATCACTTAAGGTATGAATAAACAAATGCCTAATGCATTATATGATCAAAGGAACTTTTTCTTAATCACTAGATTTTTTATAAAATGACACAAACATTTTATATCTTTTACAAAATCATTTTTAGGAAATTAAAGGAAAATGTTTAATCCATAATAAATTTATGAATTCAAATTTTCAACCAAAAATGGCAAAAATGTTTCAGAAAAAACTTCCCCACAAAAAGACAAAGCTGGGCAACGGATATAAGGGGCGGCCCCTTAATTAACTAGGCGGCCCCCTTAATAATTAAGGGGACCGGCCCCCTATTTAAAGGGACCGCCCCGCTCCTCCAGCCCCCCAGCTTTGCCTATAAATACTGGTTCATTCCTGGACTTTTTCCTCACCTTTTGCACCCCAAACCTTCTGTTCTAAATCTCTTCTCATCTTTCTAATTTTATATCCTTTGATCATATATTCTTAAGCATTGGTTTCTAAGTGATCCAAGCTTCTATCATCCAAGTGCAAAGAAGAATACTCCTTCAACAACTAGAGAAGAAGTATTATAGTTTAATTCATATTATTGTGTAGTTGTGTAAAGTATTTGAAAGGTGTTGTGTAGTTGTAATTAGTAGATCAAAGTGTAAGTAAGTAGTGGTGTTGTAAAGAAGTAGTGTAGAAGTTGTGAAGCCGTTGTGTAGAAGTTGTGAAGCCGTCGTGAAGAAGTTGTGAAGTCGTCGTGAAGAAGTTGTGAAAGTCTGAAGATTCGTGTAGAAGTTGTGAGATTGGTTCTAGCTACGATTAGGACCCGACATCTAGCTTTGTGTCGTTAAACCGGTGTAAGAGAAAGGTGTGTAAGGTTTTCTCCGCCATAAGGGAGTTTGTTGACATAGTGAAGAGAACTCTTGATTAGGTGACTCGAGGAGTGGAGTAGGGCAAGGAAGGTTTCCTTGTAGCCGAACCACTATAAACCCTTGTGTTGTGGTTTGATCTTTCCATCTCTATCTTTTATTTCATTTCATTTACTTTACTTGCATTGTTTATTTACATTTACTTATATTTGTTCATATTGTTCAAAAGTTGAATTCACATAAGATCGAATCAAAGTTTTAAAAAGTAAACAAAGGTTTTCACAATAAAATTAAAAAGACGTAAAACTATTCAACCCCCCCCCCCTTTCTAGTTTTCTACAAACTATATATTATGTATTACATTTAAACTTATAATTACTAACCTAAGTTCTACCTAAATAAATAGATGATTATACAAATTAAAACCTATCCTAATTATACAACGACAAATATCTTGTAATATGAATTACACGTTTGATTTTTAGATGAGAATTCATACAACCAAGTATATCCCATATTATTATAGAAGATTTGTTTATATCTCAATCTTGAAACATGCCATGCGACATTTCCATATCAATTACACGACATCCCTTATTGTGGTGGCTACACACGATTTTCTTTAAATGATAAGACCATATCCTACACAAGTATACCTGGTTTTGAGATAATACACTATTCCATTCTTAAAACAGAAACACCACACATTCCTTTTTAGTATACACTACTTTCCTTTTCTTTGGTTCACCACACATTTTCTTTCTTGGTGATGATCCGAATCAAATCTCCATTCTTTTTCTTTTTTTTGTTATTACTCCACACGATTTGTGAATATTTTGATCATATCAACATACAAGTTTCCTCCAATATTTTCGAGTTAGTCGACTAGTGGTTGACACACGCTCTTATATGCAGCCATCCACATTCACCCTTTGCAGAATCTCACGAAAACAGTAAACAAAACTCAAAATAGCAAAAATATGTTTGCATGAATAACGTGAGTATGTGTGAGCGTGAGTATTGTTTGCATGATCGTATCGATATTGGTTTGGGTGTGCATGGACTCGGTTCGCTCTAATCATGTGTGGGTTGCAGCTTGGTTCGAATCACTAAATGGGTTATGGAGACGCAGAGTGTGGGTGATACGCCTAAATGTGATGTTTTGGTTCGTGTGTGAGGTTAGGGTCTAGTTCGAAGTGCGCGCCTAGGTTTTGGTTCGACCTTACCTTATTCGATCTGTGGTGCTCATGTTTTTAGTTTCGGGTCGGCATTTGATACGTTTGGTTCGGTTCACTGTACGAGTTGTAGGTTCGATAATGGCTGTTGAATCGTGGGTTCGAGTGGTGGTCTTACTCGTGATTGTGGTCGAGTTCTTTTAGCGTCGAGGTAACCTTGAACCTTCTGTTATTAATTATGCATCATGCAAACACATAACAGATTCATGGACTTAAAAGGGAATGAAAGAAACTATTGAACTAAATATTCGAATAGGAGAGTGTCGCATGAATCATGCACTGCACATAAATATTACGTATAGAGATCTTGCTATAGTTTAACATGCTATATTATGACTTAATACTTGAAAAAAATATATATATATGAAAACGAAAACACAATAAGAATTCTAGTTTACAATGATGACGAGTATAGTTTTTATTCTTCTATCGTCGAACCTCTCCTGTTCCAGTCCTAGGATTTTTAGTCGTTAAACCCTTGATTGGCAGTCATTTACATATATGTGGTTAATCATGACATGCTTATATTGAAACCTTGATCGATCATCTGTAATATGAACCATGTGATTGAAAGTTGAGTCATGTTGTATAAATATACAAATAGTGATACTTTATAAGTCATAAACATATATGTATAATTGGGGGTGCAGGGTTTGATTTGCGTTGGTACGTTTGGTGTTATGCATGGATTTGAGTTGGAGCATGGTTCTTAATTGTGGCAGATTGTTTTTGCATTTGTGTTTTCTTGGTGTCGTGTGTGTTTGTGGGAAGTCGACCCATTTTGTTCTGGAATACATTTAAGAGATATTGGTCCTACACACTAAATGTTATACGATACATACACATGTAGTATGGTTGATTCTAAAAGCCCTCGTAATATATATGATTGTGTTCTTGTTAAACACATGTGTTTTGGTCGCACATTGTGTCCCTTTTTAAATCATAAGTGATGGGTCGAGCATGTAATTAATATAATAGAACCTGTTTGGGTCGATTGGTGTTTAAACATGTTAACAAGAAATGGTTTTGTGTGTGTTTCTCCGATTTTCCTTTTTGTCCCTTTTGGTCTAATTTGTAATTCAGCCTAACCCTAACTCTATATTCAACTAAACCTAATTTGATATCACATTTATAACCTAATTAAGTTATGCATTAATTATGAAGCCCTAAACCGATGTTTTTAACATTTAACTTAAGTAAACGCTAAATATGAGAATGTGATTAATAACAAGCATTAAAATCCATTATGATATTAAATGAACTCATAATTAATATGCGATCATTAATTCGTGTAGATTCGCTGAAGAAAGAGTAACTTCTGATTTTTGTGTTTCGGATATGGTTTCAATTGCGGTTTGAGGTACAAATATTCTATCTTTTATCAGTAAGGATTTCCTCGTGACTCGTTTCATTATGATATAGTTCGATTCGTTCGTGACTTCAATATTCGCATTTGAATCCTTTGATACTTTATAATGCATTAGATATTATGACTTGTATGAAAAACCTTTTTGAATATATATCTTGATGATGGTTTTGGGAAATACTATTTTTTTTAAATGATTTCTATGACAACGAGGTAACACCACTATTTATATGAAGGCTTAATGACTCTTATGAAAACGGTTTTTAAAAGAATACTTTCATGAAAACAACATTAAAATGATTTTCACAATTACATAATCTGGTTGTACTTTATCCTTAAGGATTCTCATGACTCATTGATTTCCTGATATTTGTTAATTGTTATGCTTTGATACATATTTGTTTAGTTATTCGTTTGATTATCCGTTTCATCCTATATCCATTGCATATAGCTATTATCTTAGTTGGACAATTTATAATTGTCCCTATCATTATATTGCATGTTCTTTGCCTATTATGTTGCCCATATTTGTAGCCAGTCATGGGGAGTCCATTGCCTTGCCATTGATGCACCAATGGTATTGACACTATCTGTTGAGGTGGGTTTTTGTCCACAGCATTCCTATTTGTTTATATAGCTATATATATAGCGCACCTGGCCCGTGTTTATTATATGTATGTTTAGTCTAGAACTGGCATATGTATATCTGTTTTGAAGGGAGCGTATGGATGCATCTAAGGTACTTAGTTCAGTTTAGATATATATACTTGTGAATGGACTTGAGTGTGTGCAATACACCCCATTTCACTATTTGGTACATTGAGCTAGCTACTCCATGTACAATTTGTTATATGATTTGTTGGGCAGTTTCTTTGATATTGATATCCACTTTATGTTCATTATTATGCTTTGATCTCTTTCATATATTTCATATTCTGTTTGACATCTTGTTTAGCAGGTTCTCTTGGATTTATTCGCTTATTCATTTCGTATACGCTTATTACCTTTCATTTGTTTATATCTGTTCACTGAGCGTTAGCTCAGCCGCATTTTCTTTTCTCTGTGGCAGGTTATAAGCGGGATGCTGGGCATGAGTGTTGAGAGTAGGAGCTAGAGGACCTACCCATTATTAGTTTCCCCATTGTTGGATTATATTTATGTTTTGGATATGTATTTCTTTTAGACTATTGTTTAGATTATATTTTGGAAGTCTTTGTAATTCTTGACTTAGTATTTAATAAGAAGTCTTCCACTTGCATTTATATGTTCTGATTGACACCATAATGTTACACTTAGGCCCTTTTCGGGTTGGGGTGTTACAATCCCCGTCCGAAGTTAATCATCCCATAGAATACCCATCCGAAATTAATTTATTAGAAATTAATTTCGGAAAGTCTCCTGTTTGGGACTGCTTTTTGAATATTTCATCTCATTTAGAATATGGATGCGTATAACTGATACTATTTGAGAAAATTTCGATAGTGTTTCCCTTTTACTCCTACGAATATGTCTTTACTACACATATTCGCGGAGTTGAGGGGAAATGCTGCCTAAATTTTCTCAAATAGTAAATCAGTTACACGCATCCATATATGAGATGAAATATTCAAAGAGTGGGTTAGGATATTGCATTCCATAGTTGTTGGGAATAAAATGTTCAAGTCAAAGAGCCTGCCAGATATGCCAAGAGCCTGCTAGTTGATTTTGAAGAAGATGAAGATGTACTAACAGTACCTTCTGGGTGAGAAGGTATTGCTAGTTGATAAAGGTCCTGCCAAGATTATGATCAAGTTGATAGATATTTGTTTGTAGATATTTGTTGAATTATTAGTCTTTGTACAATGTAATACGTAATGTAGAAGTAGTTCAGTCTTCACATGTTTGTGCAGAAGAATATACAGAGTAGTTACATTGGTAGTTGTATTTAATTGTAGGCTAGGAAAGTCCAAGTATATTATTATATTCAACAACTTGACAACTTGTAATAAGGGTACCTTATTCTATAAAAGGTTCCCTTAGTCACCACCTTCGTGCATGCATCTCTTCAACAAATAACCAAAACAGAACAACCTCTCTAGTAACTTAGTTACTCATTTCACAAATCCTTTTACAATCAAATATTCAAGGTTACTTTGTAATCCTGGTGATAGTTAGATCATCCGTATTATTTCATCAATAATATTGAATCGTTTTGTGTTACTAAAGTTGTGTTCATTGTTCATTATAACTCACGTTTACATACTCATCACCTTTGTGTTCTTTTAAGTGTGTTATAGTAGATTCCGCATACTACATCACATTCATACATAAATATCCCAAACACATTATTAAGATAAACATCCCAAGTGTTTGTATAATCCTTCACAAGTGGTATCAGAGCTAGGCTGATATTTACTATTTAAAAGAACAATGGATGTTGAACACATTCAAACCAATGTTGCAGCAAAACTTCCATTACTCAAACAAAATGAGTTTGATATGTGGAGACTGAGGGTAGAACAATACTTTCAAGTGCAAGACTATGCACTTTGGAAGATTATTGAAGAAGGAAACTCATTTAAACCCTCAATCACCACCTCCACAGTAAACGATGCACTTGTAACACATGTGCAAGTAAACCCATCAAGCGCAGAAGAAAGAATTCAAAAGAGAAATGATCTAAAAGCCAGGAGTATGCTACTGATGACTATTCCAAATGATCAGCTTTTGATCTTCAACAAGTACAAAGATGCTAAATCCCTTTTTGAAGCTATTGTGGCTAGATTTGGTGGAAATGATGCCACCAAGAAAACACAGAAAACTCTCCTCAAACATCAGTTTGAAAACTTTGCAGCCACAACAAATGAGTCTTTGGACAGCATGTTCAATAGACTTCAGAAGCTTTCAAGTCAGTTAGCCATCCATGAAGTGATGATAACTCAAGAGGACTTAAACTCCAAATTTCTTAGGAGTTTACCCTCTGAATGGTCCATGCATGTCATTGTCTGGAAAAACAAACCAGACATTGATCAGATGAGTCTTAATGATCTCTACAACAACTTCAAAATAGTAGAGCATGAAGTGAAGAAGACTACTGGTTCAAGCTCAGGAAATATGGCTTTTGTATCATCTCCAAGCACCTCAAGAGTTGTAGATGAAGAAAAAGATGGCAGAGAAGAAGGTACTGCCAACACAAACTAGATGAAACAATTGGGTGTGCCTTCCTGACATCACAACACAATGGGTCCATATTAACTTTTGAAGACCTTCAAGAGATCAATCCTGATGATCTTGAAGAAATGGACATAAAGTGGCAACTTTCACTTCTGAGCATAAGGGCTAAGAAGTTGCTGATGAGGACTGGAAAGAAGATTATCATAGATGGTAATGAGCCTGCTGGGTATGACAAGTCCAAAGTGGAGTGTTACAACTGCCACATGAAGGGTCACTACTCAAGAGAGTGTAGAAGACCAAAGAAGCAGGATGACAAGGGAAGAGGGTTTGAGAACAGGAATAAAGGAAGCTTTGAGAAGAAAGGAAGCTTTGAGAGCAAGAGTAAGGCTGTGGAGATCATTGAGCCTAAAGCTATGGTAGCTATTGATGGGATGGGGTTTGATTGGAGTTTTATGGGTGAAGAGGAGTCAACTTCAAATGAATTGGCTTTAATGGCTTTCTCCACTCCTGAGGTACAAATTACAAAATGTTCTAATACTTGCAAAGTTTTTGAAGAATTACAAACTCTTATAAAACTTTATGATGAACTGAAAGTAGAAGAAAGAAAAACCCATCAAGACCTAGTCAATCATAAGTGTGGTATGGCTAAACTTGAGAAGCAAATAATCCATTTTAGGAAAAATGAACTCACTTTTTCTGATGCAAAAGCTATTCTTAATAGACAAATATTTTTGAAAGATGTAGAAATAAAAATGTTAAGAACTGAGTGTGCTAAAGTGACTTTGGCAAGGGATAATATTCAACTAACAGTTACCACTTTGGAAACTGCTTCTGATTGTACTAGAAGCATAGTTGAAAATCAAATGAATAAGAGAATCAAATCAGGAATTGGATACAATACTTGTCCACCTCCTTATAGAGGAATCCCTTGTCCCCCAGGATCAGATCTTGCAGAATCAGGTTTACATGAAATCATCAACAAACCACTAGCTAAACCTGTAGAGAAAAGTGAACCTGTTGAGAGTGCTAAGATTGCTTCACTCTCTAAGGTGCTCACTAATAAGAAACCAGATGTTCTAATTATTGAAGATTGGATATCTGATGATGATGAAGAAGAGACTGTTTCAATCAAAGGAAACAAAGTAGGACCAATCAGTCCTAAAAGAGTAGAGATTAAGACTAAGGCTAAAGCTGTTCTAAAAACAGTTGAAAGTTGTGAAAAATGTAATAACAAACCTAGAGGTAGCCAAAGAAATTGGAACAATCTTAAGTCACAACAACTAGGTGATAATTTTGTTATGTACAATAAGGCTTGTTATTACTGTGGTAGTTTTAATCATCTTCATGCTTATTGTAACAACTGGGTTTCTGGGAGTAAATCAAAGTCTAAAACAAATGTAACTCACCCCAGAAAAAGTTTTGTTAAGTCTAACACACCAAAAGTTAAATCTGTGGTCAAAACACAAATTTGGAGACCAAAACCAAAAGGTCCTGCTAGACCAAATGGTACTGCCAAAATTGGTACTGATAGACCAAAGACCACAAAATGGATTAAAAGGGAAAATGCTGTTAAGTCCTCAGCATGTTGGATATGGAAACCACTCCAATCAAAAGGTGCATCAACAATCCTAAAAAGGTTTGATTTCATTGATGCAAGAGGCAAACCCAAGTCTGTCATGGCTTGGGTACCCCAAGGAAACTAATATGTTTATTCATGTGCAGGAACATTCATCTGATATTGGTGATCAAGGATATGTAGATAGTGGATGTTCAAGGCACATGACAGGCAACATGTCTTTCCTCACAGACTTCAAAACAATTGATAGAGGATATGTTACCTTTGGGGGAGGAATCAAAGGAAAGATTACTGGTAAAGGTACTATCAAAACCAGTAAATTAGATTTTGAAAATGTGTACTTTGTGAAAGAACTTCAGTTTAATCTCCTTAGTGTCTCACAAATGTGTGACAAAAAGAACAATGTTCTCTTTACTGACAACGAATGTATGGTTCTTTCTTCTGATTTTAAAATGCCTGATGAAGATCAGATCCTTCTTAAAATCCCAAAAAGGAACAATATGTACAGTGTTGATTTAAAGAACATTGATCCTAAGGAGAGTTTAACTTGTTTAGTAGCAAAAGCCTCATTGGATGAATCTATGCTTTGGCATAGAAGGCTTGGTCATGTAAACTTTAAAACTATCAATAAAATTGCAAAATATGATTTGGTTAGAGGTTTACCCAAAAAGATTTTTCAAAATGACCAAACCTGTGTTGATTGTCTAAAAGGCAAACAACATTGAGCTTCTTGTAAGCCCAAGACCCATAACTCAATTTCTCAAGCTTTATACATGCTTCATATGGATCTTTTTGGTCCTACTAATGTGAGTAGCTTGAATGGTAAAAAATATTGTCTTGTTGTTACTGATGATTACAGAAGATTTTTTTGGGTTTTCTTTTTAAGATCTAAGCATGAAACAAGTAAGATTCTTAAATCTTATATAACTGAGGTAGAAAACCAATCTGATAAGAAAGTCAAAGTCATCAGATGTGACAATGGAACAGAATTCAAGAATAGGGTTATGGATGACTTTTGCAAAGAAAAAGGAATAAAAAGAGAATTTAGTGTGGCTAGAACCCCACAGCAAAATGGAGTAGCAGAAAGGAAAAATAGAACACTTATAGAGGCTGCTAGAACAATGTTAGTAGACTCTAAGTTGCCTATTTCATTTTGGGCTGAAGCAGTAGGTACTGCTTGTTATGTGCAAAACAGGGTTCTTGTGATAAAACCACATAAAAAGACACCTTATGAACTTTTCTTTGGTAGAACACCATCTTTAAGTTTTATGAGACCTTTTGGATGTCATGTCACTATTCTCAATACCAAAGATCATTTAGGCAAGTTTGAAGGAAAAGCAGATGAAGGCTATTTGATAGGGTATTCTTTGCAAAGTAAGGCCTATAGAGTGTATAATAGTTGCACTAGGCTAGTGGAAGAAAATCTTCACATAGAGTTTCAAGAGAAACTAACAAATGTGAAAGGCATTGGGCCAGATTGGATGTTTGATATTGATAGGCTTTCAGAATCTATGAATTATGTGCCTGTTTCAGGTACAAATACTAATGATAATGCAGGTTTTGAAGATAATGTTGAAACACCTAAAGATCAAGATTACATCTGGATGCCAATTTGGAAAGGGTTGGATTTATCTTCAAGTCTTGAAGAACCTTCAAATACAACAAATGAATGTACTGAAGATGATCATGGAACACAAGGTCAAGAGAATCAAGAAAATAGTGCAAATGACAATGGTACTGCTAGTTCACTAGATGGTACTGCCAGTTCACAAATTGGTACTGCTGAGCCATTAAATGTTCAAACAGATGATTCTTTACCAGAAGAAGTGGGGATTGGCAATCTTCCATTTACCTATGAAGTTCCTACAACACACAACACAAGAATTCTCAAAGATCACTCAACTGATGATGTGATTGGTAGCATTGATTCTGGTGTTAGAACAAGATCTCAAGTCTTGACTTCAGACCAAGAAGGGTTTATCTCATCTATTTATAAAGAAAAGAATCATGAAGTTGCCAACATATGCCTGTTTTCATGTTTTCTCTCACAAGCTGAACCCAAAAACATTAACAAAGCCTTAGATGATGCAAGTTGGGTTGAAGCAATGCAAGAAGAACTTCTTCAATTCAAGCTTCAGAAGGTTTGAAAATTGGTTGATTTGCCAAAAGGTCATTGGGCAATTGGAACCAAATGGGTGTTCAGAAACAAGAAAGATGAAAGGGGGATAGTGATCAGAAACAAAGCAAGATTGGTGGCCCAAGGGTATACTCAAGAAGAAGGGGTAGATTATGAAGAGGTTTTTGCTCTAGTTGCAAGACCAAAAGCAATCAGGCTATTCTTGGCCTATGCTTCTTTCATAGGCTTCACTGTTTACCAGATGGATGTTAAAAGTGCCTTCTTATATGGTACTATTGAAGAAGAGGTGTATGTTTCTCAACCTCCAGGCTTCATTGATGCAGAGTATCCAAACAAGGTGTATAGGGTTACCAAGGCTCTTTATGGTCTACACCAAGCTCCTAGGGCATGGTATGAAACATTGGCTTGCTTTCTATTAGAAAATGGATTCCAAAGAGGCAAGATTGATCCAACTTTGTTCATCAAAAGAACAAAGAAAGACATCTTGCTGGTGCAAATTTATGTTGATGACATTATCTTTGGATCCACAAACCAAGACTTGTGTGTAGAATTTGAAAAACTTATGCATAGTAAGTTTGAAATGAGTTCCATGGGGGAACTTACTTTCTTTTTGGGTCTCCAAGTGAAACAATCTCAAGAAGGCATATTTATCAACCAAGATAAGTATGTAGCAGAGATCCTAAGGAAATTTCAATTTGCTGATTCTAAAGTTGCAAGTACACCAATGGATGCAAAAAAGGTTTACTAAAAGATGCTGAGGGTGAAGATGTGGATTTGCACAATTATAGATCAATGATTGGGTCTTTGATGTACCTTACATCATCAAGACCAGATATCATGTTCTCAGTATGTGTATGTGCAAGGTTTCAAGTACATCCCAAAGTCTCTCATCTCACAGCAGTCAAAAGAATCTTTAGATATCTCAAGGGTCAACCTAGGTTGGGTCTTTGGTATCCAAGGGAATCATCTTTTGATTTGGTGGCTTATTCTGATAGTGACTATGCTGGTGCAACTCTAGACAGAAAATCCACAACTGGTGGATGTCAATTTCTTGGTTGCAGACTCATATCTTGGCAATGCAAGAAACAAACAATGGTGGCCAACTCTACAACTGAAGCAGAATATGTTGCTGGTGCAAGTTGTTATGGGCAAGTTCTTTGGATCCAAAATCAAATGCTTGACTATGGGTACAATTTTCTTAACACCATTATTTACATTGACAATAGCAGTACTATATGTATCATTAAAAATCCAGTTCAACATTCAAAAACAAAACACATTGAAATTAGACACCATTTCATAAGGGATTGCAATGAGAAAAGGTTAATTCAAGTTGTTAAAATTGATTCTGAAAAGAATTATGCAGACCTTCTCACCAAAGCTTTTGATTTAGGTAGATTCAAATACCTTGTAGGAGGTATTGGAATGATTAATCTTTGAAAAACATGTGTTTTTGTACATAAAAATAACTGGTATTGGCTTTTAAACATGGTACTGCTAGTTAGTCAAAAGGTACTGTTGTTCATATTGATGCTTAAATGTTTACAATGCTATAGATCAAGTGCTTTGCACTTTGTTCTTTTGGTTTGCAACTAACAAATTTCAGGTTGATAACAAAACAAGAGATCTTCCAAACAAAAAGGGGAAATAAAAGTTATTTACATCTCAGGGGAGGTAACAATCTCAGGGGAGGAAATAATAGCCCAGAATGGAAGAAAAACCAATTTATGAAAGAAAAAGACAAGAGCATACAAGATGATGCAGAGGTTGAAAAAGATAGGATTAGATCACATATTCAGAAGGGATGAAGCATTCCTAAAGGAGAAAGTTCTATCTAGATCAAACTAAGGAAAGTTTCAAAGCAAAAGCATGCTGATAGATGATTTCACTTGTTGAACCAAGCATCCAAGATACATAGCATCATTGTCTCTTATATTTTCTCCATCCAAGGAAATTGCACCATCTTTAGGTCAATATGGCTTTTGGTATTCAGTTCACCAAGTTTTTACAAACTTAAGAGCTGGCTAGTCCATAAGCAAACGGCTTTTGGTAAAGACAAATCAAATCCGTTGATGGTTGATAGTTTACCAAAAACTATATGGTATTTAACTAACCATACTTAACAGTAAATAGTTAACTAGTCCATAAGCAAACGGCTTTTGGTAAAGACAACTCAAATCCATTGATAGCTGATAGTTTGCTAAAAACTATAAGGGATTTTTGCTAAAATTTAAAAGAGACTGCTAAGTAAAATTTTTCCAAAGGTACTGGTAGTTCAAATTTTGGTACTGGTAGAGTAAAATGGTACTGCTAGATAACCGTTGAGCCTGTCAGAAAATTTTATAGCCGTTGGGCCTGGTAGTTACATTTAGCCGTTGGGGTAGTTATGTAAATTACTGATGATTATATTATATTATATTTCACATATAAAAGATCTTTTTAACCGCCTTTTCATTTACTTATTATAATCTTTCTTATTGTCGGTTAAAAGTAATTCTCTCATAACATCTTTCATCAGTCCTTATCACAATTAACATACACCTTTCATCTTCTACCAGTACCACCATCAAATCCCACCAAAATAATCAAAATTTTCATTAACTTTCACCATGGCTGTTCTAACCTTTGTTAAACATCACAATCAATTAGCATTTTTGGAAAAGTCTGAGGATAATGCCTCTTTTCATCAAATAGTGGACTTTTTAAATGATTCGTACATCAGGTATGCTTTACTAGTTAATCCCACTATTTATGAATCTCAAATTTTACAATTTTGGCAAACAGCTAAAGTTAAAACTTCTAAAAATGGGGAACAAAGAATAAAAGCCAAAGTGGATGGCAAACCCTTGACTCTTACTGAGTCATCCATTCGAAGACATCTTCATTTGGATGATTCAGATGGTATTAGTCAATTGCCTGATACTGAAATTTTTGAACATTTAGAAAGAATGGGGTATAATGCTGATTCTAATAAACTCACCTTTCTTAAAAAGCATTTTACTCCACAATGGAGATTTTTGATCCATACAATCCTTCATTGTTTGAGCCAAAAGAAAACCTCTTGGGAGCAATTTAGTGAAAATATGGCTTCTGCTCTCATCTGCTTGGCAACAAACAGAAAATTCAATTTTTCCAAACATATTTTTGAAGGATTGACTAAAAATGTGGATAGTGAAACAAAGTTTTTGATGTATCCAAGATTTATTTCATGCATCATTGCAAAATCAAAACATTTGTTGCTTCCCCCAAACTCACTTTATGAAACACCAAAACTTTCTCACAAAGTATTTTCAAACATGAGAATTGGTTTCACTGGGGAAGAAACACCACTATTTGATGACATGTTACCAAAACATCCTGAAGAACCAACACCATCATCTGAATTACCATCATCAAGTTCTTCACCTGGTTACATCTCACCAACTCATCTTACATCACCAATCCCTACACCAGTACCATCTGCAACACCACCAACACCATCACATCAGGTATCACCATCCCAATCTCCTCAAACAGTGAAAGAACTAAAAGAGAAGGTGAAGCTCTTAGAAAATGCTCTTAAAAGTCAGAACACAAGATTTTCTGAGATCAACATCAAGTTAGTTAAGAGGGTAAAGAAATTGGAGAATGAAGTGAAGAAGCTAAAGGGTAAAAGATCTTCAAAGGTTGTTTTATCTAGTTCTTCAAGATCAGATGCTGAAGGTTTGGGTCACTCTTCCAAAAAGGGGAAGATGGGTAGTTCTGAAGAAGAAGAGGAGGCTCAATTTGATTTTCATGAAGGAACTCAGGTTTATGATGAAGAGCCTGCTGGTGCAGAGCAAGAGCCTGCTAGTTCAAAAGAGCCTGCTAGGATTGAAAGGCTTTTGGCTATGGACTACAAAGGTACTGCTGATCATGTGTACAAAAGAAAGAGGGACTTAGAGCCTCAAGGGGATTTGTTTGTTCAAGGGAGGTTATTTATTGCTGATGAGCAATCTTCTGCTCCATCTCAAGAACCAACTCCAAAAGATAAGGGCAAAAGCATTATGGTTGAAGATGAACGAAAGCCCAAAAAGTTGAAGAGAACAGAGCAGGTACAGATGGCTTTAGATGAAGAAGTCTCCAAAAGGATTCATGAAGAAGAAGTGCAGAAAGCATTTGAAGCTTCAAGACTGCTTGCAGAAATGCAAGAGCAAAAAGATGCTGCTCAGACTCTTCTTGACACACAAGCTGCTCAAGAAACTTTTGATGCACAGATGCAATGGATTATTGCAAATGACCCAATTGTGAGGGGTCAGGCTTCTATAATCATGGATGACAAGAATCTTTCTACTGAAGAGAAAACAGCAGAGCTTGAAACATTTATCAACAAAAAGTATAGAGAAGCAGCTCTGGATGACATATTTCAAAAGATTCATGAAAGTCAGAAAAGAGGTTTCAAGGTGGGCTTAACTCCAAAAGATCAAGTGAATTTTATGAAGAAGTTTCTGAGGAATCAAGCCAATTGGACTGAATCCCAACTCAAGAAGAAAACTGCTGATGAAATCTACTTCCTTTATATGAATGCCTACAAGTCTCTTTACTACAAGATTCCATCTGATGCAAAGCCCTTAATGAAAAAGAAAGATGCTCAGAAGAAAGAAGAAGCAAAATTGGATTCAGAGCAAGTAAGTAAGATGTTAATTACTTTGCCAACTATCATACATGCTGATCCAATTAGGTCTAGACGCCCTATTATTGATTGGGAAATTCACCATGATAGATTAGGAAAGTCATGGAAAATAACTAGGGTTGGGGGACAGACTGCTATCTTCAAGAATTTTGAAAATCTGATTATAGCAAGTGATAGAGCTGACTTAGAAGAATTGTGGAATCTAGTTCAAATTAAGCTAGACACAAATTCTAGTACTGATGTTAAGGAACAGGAACTATGGGTAGAATTTAATAGGATGTATGATCCTAATCCAAAAGATGTTCATTGGAAGTTTCCATATCATGATCCTTCAACAACATGGGAATTTCTAAGCCTTAGCAGTATTCATCATCTTTACACACAAAGTGGGATTGAACTCTTTATGTTGGCTGAGAAAGAGTATCCACTCAGTTATGAAGTTCTTACAACTATGATCTCCAAGAGATTAAGATGTGACAAAGATGAAGAAAATTCAGAAGTTGTTCAAAGTTTGCTGAGGAGCATATTTGAGCAATGTGAAAGAAAAAGGAAGAACAAAGAGTAAAGGTTTTTGGAAGAGTTCCCTCAAATCCTCAAGGTATGTATTTTATTCATCAGAAACTTGTGTATTTTAAAGGAAATAACAAGTTTAGGGGAGGATTGTTGGGAATAAAATGTTCAAGTCAAAGAGCCTGCCAGATATGCCAAGAGCCTGCTAGTTGATTTTGAAGAAGATGAAGATGTACTAACAGTACCTTCTGGGTGAGAAGGTACTGCTAGTTGATAAAGGTCCTGCCAAGATTATGATCAAGTTGATAGATATTTGTTTGTAGATATTTGTTGAATTATTAGTCTTTGTACAATGTAATACGTAATGTAGAAGTAGTTCAGTCTTCACATGTTTGTGCAGAAGAATATACAGAGTAGTTACATTGGTAGTTGTATTTAATTGTAGGCTAGGAAAGTCCAAGTATATTATTATATTCAACAACTTGACAACTTGTAATAAGGGTACCTTATTCTATAAAAGGTTCCCTTAGTCACCACCTTCGTGCATGCATCTCTTCAACAAATAACCAAAACAGAACAACCTCTCTAGTAACTTAGTTACTCATTTCACAAATCCTTTTACAATCAAAGATTCAAGGTTACTTTGTAATCCTGGTGATAGTTAGATCATCCGTATTATTTCATCAATAATATTGAATCGTTTTGTGTTACTAAAGTTGTGTTCTTTGTTCATTATAACTCACGTTTACATACTCATCACCTTTGTGTTCTTTTAAGTGTGTTATAGTAGATTCCGCATACTACATCACATTCATACGTAAATATCCCAAACACATTATTAAGATAAACATCCCAAGTGTTTGTATAATCCTTCACAATATTGCATTCCATAGTTGCACTAGGTGAACAAAACAACTCGTAATGCTACCTTTACATGTGTATATTTATTTATGTGTTTATGTTTAGAATCTTTCGAATGTGTTTAAGTCCATATAATTATTTTATTACATCTCTAAACCGTAGTTATGACAATCGACAAGAGTTGGACCCAACTTAAGAAACGTAGTAACAAAAAGTTTTTAGATGGTCTTGCCGCATTCCTCGAGCACTGCAAGCCGTTATTGAATAGAGATGGTCATGTATATTGTCCTTGTCGTCGTTGTCGTAACGTAAAATATGGAAATCTCGCCACACTTAAAAGCCACATAGGCGATTTTGGGTGGGACCCGAATTATCAGACATGGTATAATCATGGTGAACCACGTAGCAATCCGACACTAGTACACAACACAACACAACCTGAGGTGAGTGACATGGTTGTGGTCCTTAATGATATTATTCCAAATTAGCCAACTCAAGAAAATATTGGTGAGACAAGTAACGAGCCGACTCAAACAACACGTCCCCGGGGGCTAGGTAGCGATTGTCAACGTAAGTATTTCTTGAATATTAATTAAAAAAAAAAAAAAAAAAAAAAAAAAAAAAAAAAAAAACCCTAAACTTGATTATTTGATGGTGATAACTTGTTATTTTACCCTTTCATAATCACTTAAATTTGTAGGGAACGCTCATAAGAGGCCTGCTCGTAAAGCTACAGGAAATTACGCGCTCAAGAAAGCCGTGGAAAATTATGTTCCACAGAAGATTGATTTCGAGCTGAATGACCAGCAGGCCATGCGGCACGTGGGAAAGAACGTTGCTTGGTTCGGTAACTACGTTGGCGAGCTAGTTAGGGGCTTTCCATATTATTGGCCATCGTGGAGAGACATTCCTGCAGAAGACAAGGCACATATCTATCCTCGCCTAAGGGTCAGTTTTTTATTTATTTTTATTATTTTTAATATTGTGTTTATTATTTATTTAAATGTGTTTTTATTTATTTAAATATGTATATGTATTTTAATTATATTTAATTGCAGTTTCACTTTGATATTGACCGCCACCTCAATGGTCCTCGTGGAGAGGCTATCCGTAAGGGGATAGAAGATTATTTCTCCAAACGGTACTCTGACAATAAAGACAATCATAAGCTTGAGCATTGGGTCAGCAATGGTGGGGCTGCAAAAGCGGATGCCATAAGAGCCAATTGTCCCGAGAATGTGACCCAGGAAAGCTGGAACAGGTGGGTCCACTTTTGGATCGACCCCAAGAGGGCACATAGGACTGCTATGAATGCAAGGATTAGGAGGGCGAATAATATCTCGACCTATCAGGGATCTCATTCTTTAGCTGCCACTCGTCATGAATATGTAAGACACTTTATAATTGTATATTATATATAGTTCATTTTATATATGATGTTGGATGAGTCGCTATTAATTTGTTTCATTTTTTAAATTTTTATATGTATACAGTTTGAGAACAATAATCAGGAGTATCCGGGCCTCATCCAGAGCTACTATGATATGCATACAGTTGAAGACGTTTGGCAACAGCCTAAAGCAAAACAGCTATATGTAAGTATAATTTTTTTTCTAAACACACGCACTTGAATGAAACATAATGTATCTCGACTCATAGATTAATTTTCTTGTTATCTGTAACTACGCAGGAGGAAATGTTAAGGCTGCAAGCGCTTGGAACCATGACTGAGTAGCAGATCTTGGCAAAAGTCATTGGCGGAAAACAACTTGGTCACATAGCGGGACGGGGAAGAAGAGTTGCTGCGGTTGGCCATCGGGATGTATTTAGCTCAGGTACTTTATTAAAATGGTTATTTCTCCATTATGTTATAGATTTATAATGTTTTTCTTTCACTACGAAACAATCATATTAACGTTATATTGGCCCATTTTAGTACCAAGCCCACTTCGCACTTATGTATTAGACGACCCACGTACATTATTGACTAATTCAATATACGGTTATAAAATAAGAATTAAAGAATAGAAAAGGAAGTTTTATAGGTTTCTGGTTTGAACGGATTGGAGTAAGCTTGTAAAGTTTAGAGATTTTCATTGAATTCTATTCTGGGTATGATTTATTTTCGGGTTTGTTTATAGTTTTGGTAGTATTTGATTGAAAATTCTACATGAAGTTGACTGAAAAATGTTGTTGTCATAGTGGGTTAACGGGTCAAAACCGTTTTTTTTGCCAAACACCCCTTTAATTGTTGCTGTTACAGTTAAAAGTGTTGCTGTCACGATGGGTTAACGGGTCAAAACTGTTTTTTGCCAAACACCCCGTTAAGTGTTGCTGTTACAGTTAAAGGTGTTGTTGTCACAGTGGGTTAACGGGTCAAAAGTGTGGCTGTTACATTTTAGCGGAATAATATATCTATGGTTTGTCTTAGAAGATCGTTCGAGTATATATGGAAGTACATTTCAGGGTGTGCTCACTGTGTACTAGTTATAGAATAGAGACCTTATGAATGTATGTATACCTGTGGATAAACAGATTTGCTGGCATACTTATAGTCGCATGTGCTCTTTTATTTCGATAAACTGTTGCCACTCATAATTCTAGAGGCAGCTTAGGATATTAGTATGAAATTTCACATCTTGAACTCGATTTTGTTTCAGTTTCATCAATAGTAGTTTTAGAAATTTCAGCTGTTCTGTTTTCATGTGTGAAATTATAAAAAGGAACGAGTTAATGAATATTCTAATCACAGCTATTAACCCTAAAAACACATACAGTTAAATCACCTTTATAATTGTAATTAAACATGTTCTATTTTCTGATTAAGTTAAATTGCAGCATATGGTTTTCATATTGAATCATGAATATGTTGGGCCTATAACTGTACAGAATTAGGCAGAATGAATACAATGGCTGATAGTGAAATATGTGTTGGGTGTTAGGTCAACTTTGTCTTTGATTTCATATTGATAAGAGGGTGCTGAATTCGTCAGATAGGAAGAATAAAATTGATGCAGATTTGTTAATGAGTTAAGAGTATGTGATCAGCTGAACTGGCTGTGTGAGTGTAGCAGATTATTGTTTCAATGCTTATGTTTGTAGTTTAACATTGCACTCGTTAAGTTGTTACTTTTATCAGATGTCTTTTCTTAGTAAACTTGAATGATGATGCTACTTAAGTTGAAGTGTTTATCTATATGTAACATGTTTAAGTGTTTGTACAGGAAACGAAGGTACACCATTCTAATCGCAGCGAGAGATGAACAAGAAGATGAAGAAGCATCAAGAGGAGATTGTTGCACAGAGATTGGCAAACCAGACGCAGCAAGAAAAATTCAATCGAATGGTCGCCTTCTTGTCTCAATCACAAGGTATGTCGGAACTAGCCAACATTTTCCATGTTCCACAACAGAAGTTGGTTCCACAAGTGGGACCGCCCCATCAAACAATGATCCCTCCTCGAGCGGGAATCCCGGGGATGATGGGGATGATGAGAATGACGGGAATGTGGATTTTTGGGCATTTCAGTAGTTGTGTTTGGTTCATGAACTTTGGTACTTGTGTTTTTACTTATGTTTAAGCTTCGGCTACTTATCATTATGTATGGATTGTGGTATGCACATTTTGGACCATTTTTTTGAATGTTTAAGCGGATACGTATTAACTAGGATGTATAAACTTTGGCAGCCGAATATGTAACTTTTAGCGGATCTCTTAATGCGTATGAACTTTGGTTTGATGTTGTTGCGGCTTTGTTTGGTTTTATTGCACATTTTTTACAGTGGCTGCTGTAGTATATAGGTAGATTTTTTCCGAAAATTTTTCGGAAAAAATCTGGAAAACCTGCATATACAGCAGCCTGCTGTCCAAAATTGTGCAGTCCCATTGGCGAGGAATTGTCATCTCCAATTGTCCTCGCCAAACCAAAAAAAAAAAAAAAAAAAAAGCCACGTGTCCAGAACTATTAAACAATGTTTATTTAAATATAAATACAATTAATTAATTAATTAATTAATTAACTAATTAATTAATTAATTTACTAATCCGTTTTAGTTAAGCCTTTAGCGACGACGCATAGGCGTTGCAAAGTCGTCGCAAAAGTGTTGCCAGCGTGGAACTTTTAACCTTGACCAAGAGACAAGTGGGGCCCATTGTGTCCTCGCAAAATAGTTGAAAATGACCTTGCCAAAGACCTTAGTGACGAGGTATTGGCGAGAACAATCTAGCGAGAGGATGGCGTCGCAAATTAGTAATTGGAGAGGACACGGCCTCGCTGAAGAGAATGAAATGTCCTCTCTAATGAGGTCGAAAGTCGCTGTGAGTATTGTTTGTTTTATTCATTAATTCAATGTGTTCAAAGTAAAATACTGTGGAACGGTTTTGTTCGTTTGAGATATTTATGTATTGAATGTGTTTAGCATGCGGAATCTACTACAACACACTTAAAAGAACACAAGGTGGTGAGTTTAAGTAAACGTGAGAATGTAATGAACAAAGAACACAACTTTGGTTAACACAAAACGATTCAATATTATTGATGAAATAATACGGATGATCTAAATATCACCGGGATTACAAAGTAATCTTGAATCTAAGATTGTAAAAAGGATTTGTGAATTGAAGTAACTAAGTTACTTGAGAGATAGTTTGTTTTTGGTTATTAGTTGGTAAAGATGCATGCATGAAGTGGTGACTAAGATATCCTTTTATAAGATAAGGATATCTTATTACAAGATTGTCAAGTGGTTGAATATAAAACTATACTTTGACTATATTGGCGCCTACAATTAAATACAACTACCAATGTACAACTCTGCCATATTCTTCTGTGAACCACAGAGGACTAAACTACTTCTACATAACGTATAACAATGTACAAAGACTAATAATTCAACTAAATATCTATTACAAAATATCTAATCGACTTGACATAAGCTTGGCAGGCTCTTCATCAGCTAGCAGTACCTTCTACCCAGAAGGTACTGGTAGAACATCTTCATACACTTCAAAAATCAACTAGCAGGCTCTTTAACATCTTTGGCAGGCTCTTTGACTTGAACATTTTATTCCCAACAATCCTCCCCTAAACTTGTTATTTCCATTAAAATACACAAGTTTCTGATGAATAAAATACATACCTTGAGGATTTGAGGGAACTCTTCCAAAAACCTTCACTCTCTGTTCTTCCTTTTTCTTTCATATTGCTCAGATATGCTCCTCAGCAAACTCTGAACAATTTCTGAGTTCTCATCATCTTTGTCACACCTTAACCTCTTGGAGATCATAGTTTTAAGCACTTCATAACTAAGTGGATACTCTTTCTCAGCCAACATAAAGAGTTCTATCCCACTCTGTGTGTAAAGGTGATGAATATTGCTATGGCTTAGAAATTCCCAAGTTGTTGAAGGATCATAATAGGGAAATTTCCAATGAACATCTTTGGGTTCAGGATCAAACATCCTATTGAATTCTACCCATAGTTCCTGTTCCTTAGCATCTGAACTAGAAGTTGTGTCTAGCCTAATCTGCACTAGATTCCACAATTCTTCCAAATCTGCTCTGTCACATGCTCTAACTAAATTTTCAAAATTCTTGAAGATAGCAAACTGACCCCCAACCCTTGTTATTTTCCATGATTTTCCTAATCTATCATGGTTGATCTCCCAATCAATAATAGGTCTTCTACAGCTAATTGGATCAGCATGTATGATAGTAGGCAAAGTAATCAACATTTTACTTACTTGCTCTGTGTCCAATTTTGCTATTTCTTTCTTCTGAGCATCCTTCTTCTTCATTGAGGGGTGTACATCAGATGGAACATTGTAGTAAAGACTTTTGTAGGCTTGAAGATACAGGAAGAAGATTTCATCAGCAGATTTCTTCTTAAGTTGATAATCAGTCCAATTTGCTTGATCTTTCAGAAATCTCTTCATAAAAATCACCTGATCTTTCTGAGCTTGTCCTACCTTAAAACCTCTTTTCTGACTTTCCTTCATCTTCTCAAAAATGTCAGCCAAAGCTGCTTTTTTATACTTCTTGTTGATGAATGATTCAAGTGCTTCTGTTTTCTCATCAGAATTGAGATTCTTGTCATTTACTATAATTGCTGCTTGACCTTTCACAATTGGATCATTATTGATAATCCATAGCATCTGTGCATCAAAGGTTTCTTGAGCAATTTGAGTATCAAGAAGAGTCTGAGCAGCATCTTCAGCATCTTTCTGCTCTTTCATTACTGCAAGCATTCTTGAAGCTTCAAGTGCTTTTAGCTCTTCTTCATGAACCCTTTTGGCTTCTTCTTCTCCTAAAGCCATCTGAATTTGCTGAGTTCTTTTCAACTTCTTGGACTTTGGCTCATCTTCAATCATAATACTTTTGCCCTTATCCTTTGGAGTTGGTATTTGTGATGGAGCAGAGGATTGCTCATCAGCAGCAAAAATCCTCCCCTGAACAAACAAATTCCCTTGAGGCTCTAAATCCCTCTTTCTCTTGTACACTTTCTCAGCAGACCCTTTGTACCCCATAGCCAATAGCCTTTCTGTCCTAGCAGGCTCTTCTTCTGGCCTAGCAGGCTCTTGCCCTGCTCCAACAGGCTCTTCATCATAAACTTGAGTTCCATCATGGAATTCAAACTGAGCCTCTTCCTCATCTTCAGCACTATCCATCCTCCCCTTTTTGGAAGAGTGACCTATCCTATCATCATCTGACTTTGAAGAACTAGATAAAACAGCCTTTGCAGATCTTTTACCCTTCAATTTCTTCACTTTATCCTCCAATTTCTTTACCCTCTTTACTAATTTGATGTTGATCTCAGAAAACTTCTTGTTTTGACTTTTAAGAGCTTCTTCTAAGATCTTCACCTTCTCCTTTAGTTCTTGCATTGTCTGAGGAGATTGGGGTTGTGATACATGATGTGATGATGTAGGTGGTGTTGCTGATGGTACTGGAGATGGTATTGGTGTTGTTTGATGTGTTGGTGAAATGTAACCATGTGAAGAACTAGATGATTGTGTTTCAGCTGATGGTGTTGGTTCTTCTGGATGTTGTGGTAACATTTCATCAAAAAGTGGAATATCTTCCCCTCTAAAACCAATTCTCATATTTGAAAATACTTTGTGAAAAAGTTTTGGTGTGTCATAAATTGAGTCTGTGGGAAGTAACAAATGTTTTAATTTTGCAATGATGCATCCAATAAATCTTGGATACATCAAAAACTTTGTTTCACTTTTCACATTTTTAATCAATCCTTCAAAAATATGTTTTGAAAAATTGTATTTTCTGTTTGTAGCTAAGCAAATGAGAGCAGAAGCCATGTTTCCACTAAATTTCTCCCAAGAGGTTTTCTTTTGGCTCAAACAGTGAAGGATTGTGTGAATCAAAAATCTCCATTGTGGAGTAAGATGCTTTTTCAGAAAAGTGAGTTTGTTAGACTCAGCATGATACCCCATTCTTTGTAAATTTTCAAAAATTTCAGTATATGGTAACTGACTAATACCATCAGAATCATCCAAATGAAGATGTCTTCTTATGGATGACTCAGTAAGAGTCAAATGTTTACCATCCACTTTGGCCTTAATTCTTTGTTCCCCATTTTCAGAAGTTTTAATTTTAGCAGATTGCCAAAATTGCAAAATTTGAGTTTCATAAATAGTGGGATTGACTAGTAAAGCAAACCTAATATAGGAGTTATTTAAAAAGTCCACTACTTGATGAAATGAGGCATTATCCTCTGACTTCTCCAAAAATGCTAATTGATTGTGACGTTGGACAAAGTTTAGAACAACTGTGGAAGCCATAATGAAAATTTTGAATATGATGGTGGGATTTGTTGGTAGTACTGGTAGAAGATGAAAGGTGTATGTGAATTATGATAATGACTGATGAAAGAAGATATGAGAGAATTACTTTTAACCGACAATAAGAAAGATTATAATAAGTAAATGTATAGGCGGTTAAAAAGATCTTTTATATGTGAAATATAATATAATATAATCATCAATAATTTACATAACTACCCCAACGGCTAATTTTAACTACCAGGCCTAATGGCTAAAACTTTTTCTGACAGGCTCAACGGCTATCTAGCAGTACCATTTTCCTCTAGCAGTACCAATTTTGAACTACCAGTACCTTTGAAAGTTTTATAAAAATCCCTTATAGTTTTTAGCAAACTACCAGCTATCAACGGATTTGAGTTGTCTTTACCAAAAGCCGTTTGCTTAAGGACTAGCTAACTATTTACAATTAAGTATGGTTAGTTAACAACCATATAGTTTTTGGTAAACTATCAACCATCAACGGATTTGAGTTGTCTTTACCAAAAGCCGTTTGCTTATGGACTAGCCAACTCTGAAGTTTGTAAAAACTTGGTGAGCTGAATACCAAAAGCCATATTGGCCTAAAGATGGTGCAATTTCCTTGGATGGAGGAAATTTAAAAAGACAATGATGCTGTGTATCTTGGATGATTGGTTCAACAATTGAAATCATCTAATGTCATGCCTTTGAGTTGAAACTTTCCTTAGGTTGATCTAGATAGAACTTTCTCCTTGAGAAATGCTTCATCCCTTCTAGATATGTGATCTAACTCTCTCTTTTTCAACTTTGCATCATCTTGTATGATGAGGCGAAAAGTGTACCGCTTTTAAGGGGTCATTTAAGCCCGAAATCGTATTTATTTGATCAAATATTGCCCTAAATCGTTCCTTTTGTCATTTTAGGTACTTTTGAGGAGAAATCTGGAAAAGGAGGCATTTTGGACGTTTTTGGAGCATTAAAGTGAAGAAAACGGCAAAGTCTCAAGAATCGGCTAAAAGTTACTCTTGACGGCGTCACAATTAACATGGGACGGCGTCATGCCTTGGCAAGAAAAGTTGGATGTGAAATTTACTCATGACGGGCCAGTGAGTTTGCATGAGAATTCTGACGGCGTCACGCTTTAACTAAATCAAGGGCGTCACGGCTTAAATCATAAGGGGACGGCGTCACGTTCATGATCCGACGGCGTCAAGCCTTGATAAGCCAGAATGGATTTTTGAAGAGCTAAAGAGGGACGGCGTCAAGATGGTCATCCGGGAACCCTAAAAGCGGCGAGGTGACGGCGTCACAATGCATAAGGTGACGCCGTCAGATGTCAAAGTCTATATATAGTTTTCTAATTTTTTGTCATGAAGGGAGCTTAATGTGTGGAATTTTGGGATAAAACCCTAAGACGATTTTAGCTACTTTTTCAGGGCTTTTTGCCTTGAGATCTTCCATGTTTCATTGAAAGATAAGTTATCAATTAATCATTCAATATGTCTATGTGTTGTTTGATTCTATCTTATGCTTGTCTTTTGTTTAACATGTTAGGCTAAATTTATCTTGTGTTTGCTTAGATCTAATGAAACCTAGCTATTGATTATTGGTTGTTAGTGTGTTATTAGTTGTATTGGATGATTGTTTATCTATGTTAGGCTTAAGAAAACTGGCTAACTTCCTATTCGGTAACTTGCTTGAACGTCTTAAGAAACATGAACCAAACGCGTACTAAAGGTTTTTATGGTTGTATTTAATGCACAAGCGAATTCTAGTGATCCCATGTTAGGAGCTTCCTAGCCGGCTCGACATAGGAGTGAAGTAGGAGCTTGTAGAGTTTGGGGAAGTAAGTACGCCACCCCACGAATGGTATTAAGGAATACACCCGTCATCCACGCGACTAATACACACTAATTAACCGGTAAAAGATAGTTAGGGAGTAAGGAAATCTAAGTAAACACATTTCTCTACACATAAGTTTCTCACCACTTTTCATTTTTGTTATTTTATTTTATTTGCATTTGTAGTAATTTGGGTTAGTTGACTAGCAACTAATTCCGCCCACTCCTTCAAAACCCGAGATTTTACTTGCTTTTATAAAATATAAAAAACATAAAAAGAATCTTCCTCAACCCTTAGACCTAATTAGAGTAGCCTTTCACACCTAACGAACACTATTCCCTGTGGAGAACGATCAATCCCCCGTACTTACCACTACACTATACTACATCGGTCAGGTACACTGCCTGGTGGGGTTGTAAGCCTCTTGAGATCCCTCGAGAGGTAAAACCTGTTGTAAGGTTGCAAAACCCACGCATCAAGTTTTTGGCGCCGTTGCCGGGGAATAGTTATTGTTTAGGTTGAATTTTTATTTCTATTAGGTCTACTCACTAGATTCCTTTCTAGTGAGATTTTTATTTTATTTTTCTAGGTTTTCTTTAGTCTATCTATTTTCTTCGTGTCTTTGTTCGTAACCATTACCGTCCGACATCATGGAAGATGGTAATATCCTTAACCCACCACCACAACAACCACCACCACCTCCTAGAGCCCGTACTTTAGGAGAGTATTCCCGTCCTAGCCCCCACGGCTATCGAAACACCATTGAGCTCACTCAAGGAGCCAATATCACACCCTTGCGATCCGACACCATCCGGTTGGTGCAAAGTGGATGCGCATTCCATGGACTTCGTTCTGAAGATCCTAATCAACATCTCAAGGACTTTCTTAAAATCGTTGATTCTATAGACCTTGATGTTGCCACTCGAGAGACGACCCGATTGCGTCTCTTCCAATTCTCTCTGCGGGACCAAGCTAGTCAGTGGCTAGAACGTCAACCCGCAGGATCCATCACCTCTTGGGATGATCTCACCACTCGTTTCCTTGCTCAGTTTTTCCCACCGGGAAGAACTACCAAGCTAAGGAATGATATCTTGATGTTCCAACAACGTCAAGGCGAAACTCTCTACGAGGCATGGACTCGATTCAAGGACTTACTCCAAAAAGTCCCTCACCATGGCATAGAACTTTGGCTCCAAGTCCAAATCTTCTATGACCATATCAATCTCTCCACAAGGCAAACCATTGACCAATCGGCCGGTGGCAAGCTACGTGATCTAAGTGCGGAACAATCATGGGCTCTCCTAGAGGATCTTGCTCTTTATGACAACGAAAGTTGGAGTGATCCCCGTGATTTGAATAAAACGGTCAAGGCAATATCTTTGCCTTTGAACAATTCAAGCACTTCCGACCGTAGGATCGTAGAACTTGAAGACCAAGTCAAGTTTCTCATGAAATCCTACGAGGCTCCTAAACCTTCAAGCCAAGTGAACAAAATCACTTCTTCATGTGAATTATGTAGTGGTCCCCACGACACTCGTGATTGCATGGAACTCCCCGAACAAGCTTTTGTGGACTACGCATCCTCGCGTACCGACGGAGCGGGAGACAAGTGGTACACTTTCAAGCCCGAGCCAAACCATTATGGTGATTCATACAACCCCTCATGGAAAAATCACCCGAACCTTAGGTGGAAACAAAACCAGAACTCACAACAAATCAATTCTTCCAACCCACCTAATCGTTTCCAATCAAGCGGTTCCAACTCGAACCGTACTTTCAACAACAATCCTTCCGGCAATGGTAGTACCAATAACTTTGAAGGATTGATGTCTCAATTTATGGCATCTCAAGAAGCTCGGATAGCTAGATTCGAGACCGAATTCAATCAACAACAAACTGAGATGACCAATAAAATTGACAACTTGTTGAAAGCCCTCCATAACCAAGTGTTATCACCTCCACATAAGGACGCTAGGAACACAAATAGCGGACCCCAATTCAAAGACCCTTCTTCATCCAAACATGTCCACTTCGTCAACGTTGTCACTATTAAACCAATCGATAGGAGCATGGAAGAAAGTGAACCAAAGGATGAGGATAGGAAAGTCGAGGTTGATAAGGAAGTTAGGACAAGTGAGATTGAAGAAGTAGATGATGATGAGGACTACTTCAATAGGCTACCCACTAAGGAAGAGCGTGCATATCATACAAACTTATTCGATGATCCCGAGACACCATACTTCCTAGGTAGACCAATCATAGAAATAGGCGACCCTTCTAATCTCAACATACCATGCAACATAGGGCATCTACATGTGTGGAAAGCTTATATCGACCTTAGATCACCCATAAACATCATGACTAGAGCCCACTACAACTTGATAATGAAAAATCAGCTTGGGTATAGGATGTTCCCTGACAAGGGTTGGATGAGTAACTTCACGGGAAGAGTTAAGGGATTACCGGTTTATGTAGGAAACTTCACCTATGTCACCGACTTTGTAATTGTTGAAGATATCCGCCCAATAGTCGATGCATCCTTAACTCAAGTGGTTTTTGGAAAACCATTTGTTGAGGTCTCTAGAATGACTTATGAACCTTCCTTAGGGATAGTTAGATTTAAGGATGAGACCGATGAGGTAAGCTACCAAATGCCATATAAGATAGAACAATTCCAAAACTTGTCAAATGTTGAGAAGGAGCTTAAACAAGCGGTCTACTATAGGAATGATAAGGATAGAAGTAAAGGAGTAGACTATGTTATGGAAAGGATATTCGGTTTCTACAAGGATTGTTTGAAATTAGGACCGGAATATAAAACCGGGAAGGAGAATGGCCTAGGAACCGTGACCGATGATGGAGTCACGTAATGTACGTGACTTTGAGTCTAGCTACAAGACTCGTTAATAAAGAAAAGCGCTTCTTGGGAGGCAACCCAAGCTTTATTTGTTTTATTTGCTTTGTGTGTTTATTTATTTGTTTGTTTGATTTTATTTGTTTCCGTATGTGTGTGTAATTTTTATTCTTATTGATTCATGTTCAAAACTAAATTGTGAAAATGCTTTATTTTGTTTTTAACTTCGTCTTAACTACATATAAAGGTATTTTGCAAAAGATAAGTGTAAGGGAAATCTAAATCGGTTTATTAGAACACAAATGAACATGAATCATAATAATAATAAGTTAGCATACATATTCGTATTTGTTTGAGTCAAATGCTTGTATCGAGTCATAATGATGTTTTGCAGGATTTCCAGGAAGTAAGGTAAAGGTTTTTCAAGAAATTTTCCGGAAACTTAAAATGAAAATTTTTGTCAGGTCATTTCTGACGGCGTCAGGGGTTATAACCTGACGGCGTCAGATTTAATTTCCAGAAATTTTTGAAAATTTTGTTTTCATAAAAAGTTTTTATTAAAATCTCCAACTTATAATCTCCAGGAATCTGCAAAGTTATCATTCCACAAGCATTATATCCTTATATATAGATTTTATCCCGCCGATGTTATGCAGGTTTTCGTGTTTGTTTTCTCAGGTTCAACAGGTTATTTTGGACAAGGAAATGTTTTGAATCAAGCTTATGGCGATGCATTAGTCATGGAGCTTCAACATTCTCTTTGGAGGAAGATTTAACCGTGTAATTTCATTATCCAACGAGCGAATCAGGGGAGTATTTGATTTCATTCTTTTACTTTATGCTTTTACATTTGTCATTTGAACATTGGGGACAATGTTCATCTTAAGTGTAAGGGGAGGGTAAAAGTACGATTTTAGAGAATACAATTGCGCTTGATTTTTGTTTGTTTAATAGTAGATGTGTAATAAAACTGAGAGAAATACTTGTTAAGGTAATTTTAGTGCCAAATTTAAAATTTTTTACAACATATAGGAGTGAAACTTTGATCCTAATAAGCGTCTCATGGATAGGAGTTATATGACTAGCACAAAAACCGTACCACTAAAAAATTTTCCACCCCCAAATATGTGAGGTTCGCCCCTAGAATTGGTAGGAAAAGCATTTATGCTATGATGTGTGTACCGGTAGCACTTAGATTCTAGAACTTGCGTTAGGACCATTCCGAGGCCACAAGTGAGACTACATTCGTGTAGTTAGATTTACTACATGATAAGAGGCATTAGGATTAACCCATGTTTTACACCTGTGTTTTTGTTATAATTACATTGGCTACATTGGTCAAGTAATTCTCCCACACCCTTTGCGTTGTACTCATTTTTAGTACACGATACCCCTAGTACACCCCTCAGAGCCTATCTTTTCGTTTCGACCTTTAAGCATTTTACTTAAAGGAAGAATTTGTTACACCCCACTTAAATGTACACCCAAATCGCCTTAGCCTACCTTGTATGCACTCATCTTTAGTGCATTATTGTTACAACATTTGTTTAAACCCAAGTTAATTATCTAGTTGATTACATGGTTGCTAAGTCGAGTCATATCCTTGTACATATTGTTTTGGGACGATTGGGACTCGTGGGTAAAGTACTAGTGTAATGGAGTAATGGGGAAGAACATCATTTATTACCCCCATATGTGCTAAATGTTTTAAAAGTACTCCAAGTTTTTCAATTATCTTAATTCGAGTCATTAGAATAGTTATTTGTAAAGTTATGTAAAAGTTCAAGTGTAAGGGGATGCAACGCCCCTATGATGTATTATTTTGGATGGTAGGGTAAAAGTGTATGCAAAAAAAAAAAAAAAAAAAAAAAAATCAAGAAAAATACAAAAAAATGAGAAAAAAAAAAAAAAAAAAATAGAAAAAACATACGGACTACCATCCCGTTTCATTTTATGTTTATTTTATGTTTATGTTTTGTTATTTTCTTTCATTAGCTTAAGATCGAGTCTAGTCTTGGCTTAGCAACGTTGTATAGTACATGTAATTGATCAAGATCTTTAACTCGCCACCAGTAAAATATCCTTTATCCAACAAAACCGTGTTTTCCTTTTCCCTACACCTAACGTTATAACCCATTTAAAAGCCCTCTTTGATAGTTTATCTTAGGTGCTTACGCCTAGTGGAGGAGGTTTTCGATCCTTTCCCAAGCCTATGGTAATCTATTTGCTATGACAGGTAGTGAGAGATATTTTCCGTTTTCATTTATGAGATTTATTTTGATGACACTTGAGAGATGTGAGTATCTAAACACTACTTGTGAGGTGCTAGTATGTAATCTCCGTGCTTATTATGATTGAAGTGGAACGATTATTTGTTGTAATTACTTTTATGTTTGCATTAAATGACCCCTAACTTGTATTTTGATTGGAATAAAAGCGCATTTGCTTGAGGACAAGCAAATCTCAAGTGTAAGGGTATTTGATGAGGCGAAAAGTGTACCGCTTTTAAGGGGTCATTTAAGCCCGAAATCGTATTTATTTGATCAAATATTGCCCTAAATCGTTCCTTTTGTCATTTTAGGTACTTTTGAGGAGAAATCTGGAAAAGGAGGCATTTTGGACGTTTTTGGAGCATTAAAGTGAAGAAAACGGCAAAGTCTCAAGAATCGGCTAAAAGTTACTCTTGACGGCGTCACAATTAACATGGGACGGCGTCATGCCTTGGCAAGAAAAGTTGGATGTGAAATTTACTCATGACGGGCCAGTGAGTTTGCATGAGAATTCTGACGGCGTCACGCTTTAACTAAATCAAGGGCGTCACGGCTTAAATCATAAGGGGACGGCGTCACGTTCATGATCCGACGGCGTCAAGCCTTGATAAGCCAGAATGGATTTTTGAAGAGCTAAAGAGGGACGGCGTCAAGATGGTCATCCGGGAACCCTAAAAGCGGCGAGGTGACGGCGTCACAATGCATAAGGTGACGCCGTCAGATGTCAAAGTCTATATATAGTTTTCTAATTTTTTGTCATGAAGGGAGCTTAGTGTGTGGAATTTTGGGATAAAACCCTAAGACGATTTTAGCTACTTTTTCAGGGCTTTTTGCCTTGAGATCTTCTATGTTTCATTGAAAGATAAGTTATCAATTAATCATTCAATATGTCTATGTGTTGTTTGATTCTATCTTATGCTTGTCTTTTGTTTAACATGTTAGGCTAAATTTATCTTGTGTTTGCTTAGATCTAATGAAACCTAGCTATTGATTATTGGTTGTTAGTGTGTTATTAGTTGTATTGGATGATTGTTTATCTATGTTAGGCTTAAGAAAACTGGCTAACTTCCTATTCGGTAACTTGCTTGAACGTCTTAAGAAACATGAACCAAACGCGTACTAAAGGTTTTTATGGTTGTATTTAATGCACAAGCGAATTCTAGTGATCCCATGTTAGGAGCTTCCTAGCCGGCTCGACATAGGAGTGAAGTAGGAGCTTGTAGAGTTTGGGGAAGTAAGTACGCCACCCCACGAATGGTATTAAGGAATACACCCGTCATCCACGCGACTAATACACACTAATTAACCGGTAAAAGATAGTTAGGGAGTAAGGAAATCTAAGTAAACACATTTCTCTACACATAAGTTTCTCACCACTTTTCATTTTTGTTATTTTATTTTATTTGCATTTGTAGTAATTTGGGTTAGTTGACTAGCAACTAATTCCGCCCACTCCTTCAAAACCCGAGATTTTACTTGCTTTTATAAAATATAAAAAACATAAAAAGAATCTTCCTCAACCCTTAGACCTAATTAGAGTAGCCTTTCACACCTAACGAACACTATTCCCTGTGGAGAACGATCAATCCCCCGTACTTACCACTACACTATACTACATCGGTCAGGTACACTGCCTGGTGGGGTTGTAAGCCTCTTGAGATCCCTCGAGAGGTAAAACCTGTTGTAAGGTTGCAAAACCCACGCATCACTCTCTTTTTCAACTTTGCATCATCTTGTATGCTCTTGTCTTTCCTTTCATAAATTGGTTTCTCTTCCATTCTGGGCTAGTAATTCCTCCCCTGAGATTGTTATCTCTCCTGAAAAGAATATAACTTTTGTTGCTCCTTTTTGTTTGGAAGAACTCTTGTTTTGTTATCAACCTGATATGTGTTAGTTGCTAACCAAAAGAACAAAGTGCAAAGCACTTGATCTATAGTATTTTAAACATTCAAGCATCAATGTGAAACAAAACATAGGAATTTTATATCAGCAGGACCAATTATGAACTAACAGGACCTTTTGACTAACTAGCAGTACCTTGTTTAAAAGCCAATACCAGTTAATTTTATGAACAAAAACACATGTTATTCAAAGATTTATCATTCCAATACCTCCTACAAGATATTTGAATCTACCTAAATCAAAAGCTTTGGTGAGAAGGTCTGCATAATTCTTTACAGAATCAATTTTAACTACTTGAATTAACCTTTTCTGATTGCAATCCCTTATGAAATGGTGTCTTATTTCAATGTGTTTTGTTTTTGAGTGTTAAACTAGGTTTTTAATGATACAAATAGTACTGCTATTGTCAATATAAATAATGGTGTTAAGAAAATTGTACCCATAGTCAAGCATTTGATTTTGGATCCAAAGAACTTGCCCACAACAACTTGCACCAGCAACATATTCTGCCTCAGTTGTAGAATTGGCCACCATTGTTTGTTTCTTGCATTGCCAAGAGATTAGTCTGCAACCAAGAAATTGACATCCACCAGTTGTGGATTTTCTGTCTAGAGTTGCACCAGCATAGTCACTATCCGAATAAGCCACCAATTCAAAAGATGATTCCCTTGGATACCAAAGACCCAAACTAGGTTGACCCTTAAGATATCTAAAGATTCTTTTGACTGCTGTGAGATGAGAGATTTTGGGATGTATTTGAAACCTTGCACACACACATACTGAGAACATGATATCTGGTCTTGATGATGTAAGATACATCAAAGACCCAATCATAGATCTATAATTGTGCAAATCCATATCTTCTCCTTCAGCATCCTTGAGTAGCCCTTTGTCTGGATCCATTGGTGTACTTGCAACTTTAGAATCAGCAAAATTAAATTTCCTTAGGATCTCTGCTACATACTTATCTTGGCTGATAAATATGCCTTCTTTGTATTGTTTCACTTGGAGACCCAAAAAGAAAGTAAGTTCCCCCATGGAACTCATTTCAAACTTACTATGCATAAGTTTTTCAAATTCTACACACAAGTCTTGGTTTGTTGATCCAAAGATTATGTCATCAACATAAATCTGCACTAACAAGATGTCTTTCTTTGTTCTTTTGATGAACAAAGTTGGATCAATCCTGCCTCTTTGGAATCCACTTTCTAGTAGAAAACAAGCCAATGTTTCATACCATGCCCGAGGAGCTTGGTGTAGACCATACAATGCCTTGGTAACTTTATAAACTTTGTCTGGATACTCTGCATCAATGAAGCCTGGAGGTTGAGACACATATACTGGTTCTTCAATTTCACCATATAAAAATGCACTCTTAACATCCATTTGATAGACAGTGAAGCCTATGAATGAAGCATAGGCCAAGAAAAGCCTAATTGCTTCAAGTCTTGCAACTGGAGCAAACACTTCTTCATAATCTACCCCTTCTTCTTGAGTATACCCTTGTGCTACCAATCTAGCCTTGTTTCTGATCACAATACCCCTTTCATCTTTCTTGTTTCTGAACACCCATTTGGTTCCAATTGCCCTATGACCTCTGGGCAAATCAACCAATATCCAAACCTTCTAAATCTTGAATTGGAGAAGCTCTTCTTGCATTGCTTCCACCCAACTTGCATCATCTAAAGCTTTGTTTATGTTTTTGGGTTCAGCCTGAGATAGAAAACATGAAAACAGGCATATATTGGAATTATCATTATTCTTTTCTTCATAAATAGAGGAGATAAACCCTTCTTCATCTGAAGATAAGACTTGAGATAAACCAACTTGAGATCTTGTTCTAACACCAGAATGTATGCTTCCAATCACATCATCAGTTGAGTGATCTTTGAGAATTCTAGTGTTTGGTGTTTTAGGAACTTCATAAGTAGATGGAAGATTGCTAATCCCCCTCTCTTCTGGTAAAGAATCATTTATTTGAACATTCAATGGCTCAGCAGTATCAATACTTGAACTAGCAGGACCATCTGAAGAACTAGCAGTACCATTGTCATTAGTACCACTTTCCTGATTCTCTTGATTCTGAGTTCCTTGATCTTCTTCATTGCCTTCATTTCTTGTGTTTGAAGGTCCTTCTTGACTTGAAGATAGATCCATACTTTTCCAAATTGGCATCCAGATGTAATCTTGATCTTTAGGAGTTTCAACATTATCTTCAAAACCTGCATCATCATTAGTATTTGTACCTGAAACAGGCACATAATTCATAGATTCTGAAAGCCTATCAACATCAAACATCCAATCTGGTCCAATTCCTTTCACATTTGTTAGTTTCTCTTGAAACTCTATGTGAAGATTCTCTTCTACTAACCTAGTGCAAGTGTTAAACACTCTATAGGCCTTACTCTGCAAGGAATACCCTATCAAATAGCCAACATCTGCTTTTCCATCAAATTTACCTAAATGATCTTTGGTATTGAGAATAGTGACATGACAACCAAAAGGTCTCATAAAACTTAAAGATGGTTTTCTGCCAAAGAAAAGTTCATAAGGTGTCTTTCTATGTGGCTTTGTCACAAGAACCCTGTTTTGTACATAACAAACAGTACCAACTGCTTCAGCCCAAAATGAAATAGGCAACTTAGAGTCTACTAACATAGTTCTAGCAGCCTCTATAAGTGTTCTATTCTTTCTTTCTGCTACTCCATTTTGCTGAGGTGTTCTAGCTACACTAAACTCTCTTTTTATGCCTTTTTCCTTGCAAAAGTCATCCATAACTCTATTCTTGAACTCTGTCCCATTGTCACACCTGATGACCTTAACCTTCTTATCAGATTGGTTTTCTACCTCAGTGATATAGGTTTTAAGTATGTCACTAGTTTCATGTTTAGATCTTAAAAAGAAAACCCATGAAAATCTGCTATAATCATCAGTAACAACCAGACAATATCTTTTTCCATTCAAGCTGCACACATTAGTAGGACCAAAGAGATCCATATGAAGCATATGTAAAGCCTGAGAAATAGAGTTTTTGGGTCTTGGGCTTACAAGAAGCTCTATGTTGTTTGCCTTTTAGACAGTCAACACAGGATTGGTCGTTTTGGAAAATCTTTTTGGGTAAACCTCTTACCAAATCATATTTTGCAATAGTGTTGATTGTTTTAAAGTTTACATGACCAATCCTTCTATGCCAAAGCATAGATTCATCCAATGAGGCTTTTGCTACCAAACAAGTTAGACTCTCCTTAGGATCAATGTTCTTTAAATTTACACTGTACATATTGTTCCTTTTTGGAATTTTAAGAAGAATCTGACTCTCATCAGGCATCTTAAAATCAGAAGAAAGAACCATACATTCATTGTCAGTAAAGAGAACATTGTTCTTTTTGTCACACATTTGTAAGACACTAAGAAGATTAAACTGAAGTTCTTTCACAAAATACACATTTTCAAAATCTAGTTTACTGGTTTTGATAGTACCTTTACCAGTGATCTTTCCTTTTATTCCTCCCCCAAAGGTAACATATCCTCCATCAAAAGTTTTGAAGTCTGAGAGGAATGACATGTTGCCTGTCATGTGCCTTGAACATCCACTATCAACATATCCTTGATCTTCAATATCAGTTGAATGTTCCTGCACATGAATAAACATATTAGTTTCCTTGGGGTACCCAAGCCATGACAGACTTGGGTTTGCCTCTTGCATCAATGAAATCAAACCTTTTCAGGATTGTTGATGCACCTTTTGATTGGATTGGTTTCCAAATCCAACATGCTGAGGACTTAACAGCACTTTCCCTTTTAATCCATTGTGTGGTCTTTGGTCTATCAGTACCAATTTTGGTAATACCAATCTTGGCAGTACCATTTGGTCTAGCAGGACCTTTGGTTTTTGGTTTCCAAATTTGTGTTTTGACCACATATTTCTTTTGAATAGGACTATTTACAACTGTTGGTACACGTTTTAAAGTGTTTCTTGTACCCTTATCAGTTGGTTTTGCAATAACAGGCTTATGTTGTCTAACAGGATGTTTAGCATTTGTGGTGTTAGACTTAACAAAACTTTTTCTGGGGTGAGTAACATTTGTTTTAGACTTTGATTTACTCCCAGAAACCCATTTATTACAATAAGCATGAAGATGATTAAAGCTACCACAATAATAACAAGCCTTATTGAACATAACAAAGTCATCACCTAGTTGTTGTGACTTAAGGTTGTTCCAATTTCTTTGGCTTCCCCTAGGTTTGTTATTACATTTCTTACAACTTTCAACTGTTTTCAAAACAGCTTTAGCCTTAGCTTTAACTTCAACCTTCTTAGGACTGAATGGTCCTACTTTGATTCCTTTAATAGGAATAGTCTCATCTTCATCATCATCAGATACCCAATCTTCAATAATTAGGACATCTGGTCTCTTTATCAGTGAGCACCTTAGAGAGTGGGGCATTCTTAGCACTCTCAGAAGGTTCACTTATCACTACAGGTTTAGCCAATGGTTTGTTAATGACTTCATGCACACCTGATTCAGCAAGATCTGATCCTGGAGGACAAGGAATTCCTCTATAAGGAGGTGGACATTCATTGTATCCTATCCCTGATTTTATTCTCTTATTCATCTGATTCTCTACTATGCTCCTAGTACATTCAGAAGCATTTTCTAATTTAGTAACAGTCAGTTGAATATTATCTCTAGCCAATGTTACTTTAGTGCACTCATTCCTTACCATTTCTATTTCTGAATCTTTCAAAAATATTTGTCTATTAAGAGCAGCTTTAGCATCAGAAAATGTGAGTTCATTTTCTCTATAGTGAATGATTTGTTTTTCTAGTTTGGCCATACCACACTGATGGTTAAATAAGGTTTGATTGGTTTTTCTTTCTTCTATTTTTAGCTCATCATAAGATTTTCTTATAACTTCTAATTCTTTAAGAAATTCACAATTGCTAGAACATTTGATAGTTTGTACCTCAGGAGTGGAGAATGCCATCAAAGCCAATTCATCAGAAGTTGACTCATCTTCACCCATGAAACTCCAATCAAAACCCATGCCATCAATAGCAACCATTGTTTTGGCTCAGCAACTTCAACAACCTTACTCTTGCTTTCAAAGCTTCCTCTCCTCTCAAAGATTTCTTTATTTATGTTGTCAAACCCTCTACCCTTGTCATCCTGCTTCTTAGGTCTTCTACACTCTCTAGAGTAGTGACCTTTCATGTGGCAGTTGTAACACTCCACTTTTGACTTATCATAGCCAGCAGGCTCATTTCCATTTATCATTATCTTCTTGCCAGTCCTCATCAACAACTTCTTAGCTCTAATGCTTAAAAGTGAAAGTTGCCACTTTATGTCCATCACTTCAAGATCATCAGGATGAATCTCTTGAAGATCTTCAAATGTTAATACGGACCCATTGTGTTGAGATGTAAGAAAAGCACACCCAATTGTTTCATCTAAAATGGATTTGGTACTACTAGAAGTACTAGCAGTACCAAAGGTTGTACTGGCAGTACCTTCTTCTCTGCCACCTTTTTCTTCATTATCAACCTTTGAGATGCTTGGGGATGAAACAAAAGCCATATTTCCTGAACTTGACCCAGTAGTCTTCTTTACTTCATGTTCTACAATTTTGAAATTGTTGTAGAGATCATTGAGACTCATCTGGTCAATATCTGGCTTGTTCTTCCAGACAATGACATGCATAGACCATTCTAAAGGTAAACTCCTAAGAAATTTAGAGTTTAGGCCTTCTTGAGTTATCATCACTTCATGGATGGCTAACTGACTTGCAAGCTTCTGAAGTCTATTGAACATACTGTCCAAAGACTCATTGGTTGTGGCTGTGAAGTTCTCAAATTGTTGTTTGAGAAGTGTTTTCTGTGTTTTCTTGGTAGCATCATTACCACCAAATCTAGCCACAATAGCTTCAAAAAGGGTTTTGGCATCTTTGTATTTGTTAAAGATCAGAAGTTGATCATTTGGAATAGTCATCAGTAACATACTCCTTGCTTTTAGATCATTTCTCTTCTGAACTTTTTCATCTGCATTTGATGGTTGGTCTTGTATTCTTGTTACAAGAGCATCATTTACTGTTGTAGTGGTGATTTGGGGTTTAAATGAATTGCCTTGTTCAATGATCTCCCAAAGTGCATAGTCCTGCACTTGAAAGTATTGTTCAACCCTTAGTCTCTACATTTCAAACTCATTTTGCTTAAGTAATGGAAGTTTAGCTGCAACATTTGTTTGAATATGTTCAACATCCATTGTTCTTTTAAATTAGTAAATATCAAGCCTTGCTCTGATACCACTTGTGGAACGGTTTTGTTCGTTTGAGATATTTATGTATTGAATGTGTTTAGCATGCGGAATCTACTACAACACACTTAAAAGAACACAAGGTGGTGAGTTTAAGTAAACGTGAGAATGTAATGAACAAAGAACACAACTTTGGTTAACACAAAACGATTCAATATTATTGATGAAATAATACGGATGATCTAAATATCACCGGGATTACAAAGTAATCTTGAATCTAAGATTGTAAAAAGGATTTGTGAATTGAAGTAACTAAGTTACTTGAGAGATAGTTTGTTTTTGGTTATTAGTTGGTAAAGATGCATGCATGAAGTGGTGACTAAGATATCCTTTTATAAGATAAGGATATCTTATTACAAGATTGTCAAGTGGTTGAATATAAAACTATACTTTGACTATATTGGCGCCTACAATTAAATACAACTACCAATGTACAACTCTGCCATATTCTTCTGTGAACCACAGAGGACTAAACTACTTCTATATAACGTATAACAATGTACAAAGACTAATAATTCAACTAAATATCTATTACAAAAAATATCTAATCGACTTGACATAAGCTTGGCAGGCTCTTCATCAGCTAGCAGTACCTTCTACCCAGAAGGTACTGGTAGAACATCTTCATACACTTCAAAAATCAACTAGCAGGCTCTTTAACATCTTTGGCAGGCTCTTTGACTTGAACATTTTATTCCCAACAAATACTATGTGTACATATCGTTACCGACATTTTATATTGTGTTATCTTATAACCAGTTGATGCGTGGGTTTTGCAACCTTACAACAGGTTTTACCTCTCGAGGGATCTCAAGAGGCTTACAACCCCACCAGGCAGTGTACCTGACCGATGTAGTATAGTGTAGTGGTAAGTACGGGGGATTGATCGTTCTCCACAGGGAATAGTGTTCGTTAGGTGTGAAAGGCTACTCTAATTAGGTCTAAGGGTTGAGGAAGATTCTTTTTTATGTTTTTATATTTTATAAAAGCAAGTAAAATCTCGGGTTTTTGAAGGAGTGGGCGGAATTAGTTGCTAGTCAACTAACCCAAATTACTACAAATGCAAATAAAATAAAATAACAAAAATGAAAAGTGGTGAGAAACTTATGTGTAGAGAAATGTGTTTACTTAGATTTCCTTACTCCCTAACTATCTTTTACCGGTTAATTAGTGTGTATTAGTCGCGTGGATGACGGGTGTATTCCTTAATACCATTCGTGGGGTGGCGTACTTACTTCCCCAAACTCTACAAGCTCCTACTTCACTCCTATGTCGAGCCGGCTAGGAAGCTCCTAACATGGGATCACTAGAATTCGCTTGTGCATTAAATACAACCATAAAAACCTTTAGTACGCGTTTGGTTCATGTTTCTTAAGACGTTCAAGCAAGTTACCGAATAGGAAGTTAGCCAGTTTTCTTAAGCCTAACATAGATAAACAATCATCCAATACAACTAATAACACACTAACAACCAATAATCAATAGCTAGGTTTCATTAGATCTAAGCAAACACAAGATAAAATTAGCCTAACATGTTAAACAAAAGACAAGCATAAGATAGAATCAAACAACACATAGACATATTGAATGATTAATGGATAACTTATCTTTCAATGAAACATGGAAGATCTCAAGGCAAAAAGCCCTGAAAAAGTAGCTAAAATCGTCTTAGGGTTTTATCCCAAAATTCCACACACTAAGCTCTCCCTTCATGACAAAAAATTAGAAAACTATATATAGACTTTGACATCTGACGGCGTCACCTTATGCATTGTGACGCCGTCACCTCGCCGCTTTTAGGGTTCCCGGATGACCATCTTGACGCCGTCCCTCTTTAGCTCTTCAAAAATCCATTCTGGCTTATCAAGGCTTGACGCCGTCGGATCCTGAACGTGACGCCGTCCCCTTATGATTTAAGCCGTGACGCCCTTGATTTAGTTAAAACGTGACGCCGTCAGAATTCTCATGCAAACTCACTGGCCCGTCATGAGTAAATTTCACATCCAACTTTTCTTGCCAAGGCATGACGCCGTCCCATGTTAATTGTGACGCCGTCAAGAGTAACTTTTAGCCGATTCTTGAGACTTTGCCGTTTTCTTCACTTTAATGCTCCAAAAACGTCCAAAATGCCTCCTTTTCCAGATTTCTCCTCAAAAGTACCTAAAATGACAAAAGGAACGATTTAGGGCAATATTTGATCAAATAAATACGATTTCGGGCTTAAATGACCCCTTAAAAGCGGTACACTTTTCGCCTCATCAAATACCCTTACACTTGAGATTTGCTTGTCCTCAAGCAAATGCGCTTTTATTCTAATCAAAATACAAGTTAGGGGTCATTTAATGCAAACATAAAAGTAATTACAACAAATATTCGTTCCACTTCAATCATAATAAGCACGGAGATTACATACTAGCACCTCACAAGTAGTGTTTAGATACTCACATCTCTCAAGTGTCATCAAAATAAATCTCATAAATGAAAACGGAAAATATCTCTCACTACCTGTCATAGCAAATAGATTACCATAGGCTTGGGAAAGGATCGAAAACCTCCTCCACTAGGCGTAAGCACCTAAGATAAACTATCAAAGAGGGCTTTTAAATGGGTTATAACGTTAGGTGTAGGGAAAAGGAAAACACGGTTTTGTTGGATAAGGGATATTTTACTGGTGGCTAGTTAAAGATCTTGATCAATCACATGTACTATACAACGTTGCTAAGCCAAGACTAGACTCGATCTTAAGCTAATGAAAGAAAATAACAAAACATAAACATAAAATAAACATAAAATGAAACGGGATGGTAGTCCGTATGTTTTTCTATTTTTCTTTTTCTCATTTTTTTGTATTTTTCTTGATTTTTTTCCATTTTTTTTTTTTTTTTTTTTTTTTTTTTTTTTTTTTTTGCATACACTTTTACCCTACCATCCAAAATAATACATCATAGGGGCGTTGCATCCCCTTACACTTGAACTTTTACATAACTTTACAAATAACTATTCTAATGACTCGAATTAAGATAATTGAAAAACTTGGAGTACTTTTAAAACATTTAGCACATATGGGGGTAATAAATGATGTTCTTCCCCATTACTCCATTACACTAGTACTTTACCCACGAGTCCCAATCGTCCCAAAACAATATGTACAAGGATATGACTCGACTTAGCAACCATGTAATCAACTAGATAATTAACTTGGGTTTAAACAAATGTTTTAACAATAATGCACTAAAGATGAGTGCATACAAGGTAGGCTAAGGCGATTTGGGTGTACATTTAAGTGGGGTGTAACAAATTCTTCCTTTAAGTAAAATGCTTAAAGGTCGAAACGAAAAGATAGGCTCTGAGGGGTGTACTAGGGGTATCGTGTACTAAAAATGAGTACAACGCAAAGGGTGTGGGAGAATTACTTGACCAATGTAGCCAATGTAATTATAACAAAAACACAGGTGTAAAACAATGGGTTAATCCTAATGCCTCTTATCATGTAGTAAATCTAACTACACGAATGTAGTCTCACTTGTGGCCTCGGAATGGTCCTAACGCAAGTTCTAGAATCTAAGTGCTACCGGTACACACATCATAGCATAAATGTTTTTCCTACCAATTCTAGGGGCGAACCTCACATATTTGGGGGTGGAAAATTTTTTAGTGGTACGGTTTTTGTGCTAGTCATATAACTCCTATCCATGAGACGCTCATTAAGATCAAAGTTTCACTCCTATATGTTGTAAAAAATTTTAAATTTGGCACTAAAATTACCTTAACAAGTATTTCTCTCAGTTTTATTACACATCTACCATCAAACAAACAAAAATCAAGCGCAATTGTATTCTCAAAAATCGTACTTTTACCCTCCCCTTACACTTAAGATGAACATTGTCCACAATGTTCAAATGACAAATGTAAAAGCATAAAGTAAAAGAATGAAATCAAATACTCCCCTGATTCGCTCGTTGGATAATGAAATTACACGGTTAAATCTTCCTCCAAAGAGAATGTTGAAGCTCCATGACTAATGCATCGCCATAAGCTTGATTCAAAACATTTCCTTGTCCAAAATAACCTGTTGAACCTGAGAAAACAAACACGAAAACCTGCATAACATCGGCGGGATAAAATCTATATATAAGGATATAATGCTTGTGGAATGATAACTTTGCAGATTCCTGGAGATTATAAGTTGGAGATTTTAATAAAAACTTTTTATGAAAACAAAATTTTCAAAAATTTCTGGAAATTAAATCTGACGCCGTCAGGTTATAACCCCTGACGCCGTCAGAAATGACCTGACAAAAATTTTCATTTTAAGTTTCCGGAAAATTTCTTGAAAAACCTTTACCTTACTTCCTGGAAATCCTGCAAAACATCATTATGACTCGATACAAGCATTTGACTCAAACAAATACGAATATGTATGCTAACTTATTATTATTATGATTCATGTTCATTTGTGTTCTAATAAACCGATTTAGATTTCCCTTACACTTATCTTTTGCAAAATACCTTTATATGTAGTTAAGACGAAGTTAAAAACAACATAAAGCATTTTCACAAAGTACTTTTGAACATGAATCAATACTAATAAAAATTAAACACACATACGGAAACAAATAAAATCAAACAAACAAATAAATAAACACGCAAAGCAAATAAAACAAATAAAGCTTGGGTTGCCTCCCAAGAAGCGCCTTTCTTTATTAACGAGTCTTGTAGCTAGACTCAAAGTAAGGCTCATCTAGTGTCGCTTATGCTCACGTATCCGAGTGTGAGCCATCTAATTGTTGCCTCATCTTTCTTGTATTCATCATTCAGCTCCAAACATCCATGATAGTATCTCTTATTTTTCTCATGTGGATATTTGAGCCCCTTCCTCTTATCATTCTCACTTAACAAGTCGATAGGCATAATTCTATTGCAAGATTCAATGGGGTAGTTCTTAAACCTAGGATGTGCTCGGGGCATTTGATAAACAAAATCTTCATCCCCATCCGAGAATGTAATTAACCCGTCCACAAGTTTTTCGTCAAGGTTGGTCAACCTTTTGAAGGGTTCTCCAAAAATGACTTGGGTTAATTTGTTATCAATGAATTCTCCTAAGTTCTCCATAACCATAAAATCCACCAAGTATACAAAACTTCCAACGAATACGTGCAGTGGCTCAATCCTAGCGACAATGTTATCCCCTTGATATTCTAGCTCATTTACCATGATTTTATTATAATTAGCGCGAGAGATAATGTTCATAGGTAAAGATGAGTTAAGGTAAGCATAAAAATCATGATAACCAATCTTACACGGAAATTGCATGTTAAAGAGGCTATCCTTTTCGATCTTAGTCCTAGGGTCAACATACTTAAAGGGATCAATTTCCTCTTTTCCCCATCCCTCGTCAACTACTTCTCCATTACCGGCATCCTCATCGGAGTCTGAATAGTAAAACGGACTAACATATTCATTCTCATGGTCAGACTCCTCCATCTCAGAATTGTTACCAAAGTGGTGGTCGGGTGAAAGGTTGTTGTTTCCTATGATGGGGGCGGGAAACGGGTAGTTGAAAGTTTGCACGGCGAAAAACACGAATAACAGGGATCAAATGACCAATGTTACTCATGAGGTAAGTGGAGGGTATCACAAACAAAAGCACAAAGAAACAAGATAGAATAAAGAAAACCTAGAAAAATAAAACAAAAATCCCACTAGAAAGGAATCTAGTGAGTAGACCTAATAAAAATAAAAATTCAACCTAAACAATAACTATTCCCCGGCAGCGGCGCCAAAAACTTGATGCGTGGGTTTTGCAACCTTACAACAGGTTTTACCTCTCGAGGGATCTCAAGAGGCTTACAACCCCACCAGGCAGTGTACCTGACCGATGTAGTATAGTGTAGTGGTAAGTACGGGGGATTGATCGTTCTCCACAGGGAATAGTGTTCGTTAGGTGTGAAAGGCTACTCTAATTAGGTCTAAGGGTTGAGGAAGATTCTTTTTTATGTTTTTATATTTTATAAAAGCAAGTAAAATCTCGGGTTTTTGAAGGAGTGGGCGGAATTAGTTGCTAGTCAACTAACCCAAATTACTACAAATGCAAATAAAATAAAATAACAAAAATGAAAAGTGGTGAGAAACTTATGTGTAGAGAAATGTGTTTACTTAGATTTCCTTACTCCCTAACTATCTTTTACCGGTTAATTAGTGTGTATTAGTCGCGTGGATGACGGGTGTATTCCTTAATACCATTCGTGGGGTGGCGTACTTACTTCCCCAAACTCTACAAGCTCCTACTTCACTCCTATGTCGAGCCGGCTAGGAAGCTCCTAACATGGGATCACTAGAATTCGCTTGTGCATTAAATACAACCATAAAAACCTTTAGTACGCGTTTGGTTCATGTTTCTTAAGACGTTCAAGCAAGTTACCGAATAGGAAGTTAGCCAGTTTTCTTAAGCCTAACATAGATAAACAATCATCCAATACAACTAATAACACACTAACAACCAATAATCAATAGCTAGGTTTCATTAGATCTAAGCAAACACAAGATAAAATTAGCCTAACATGTTAAACAAAAGACAAGCATAAGATAGAATCAAACAACACATAGACATATTGAATGATTAATGGATAACTTATCTTTCAATGAAACATGGAAGATCTCAAGGCAAAAAGCCCTGAAAAAGTAGCTAAAATCGTCTTAGGGTTTTATCCCAAAATTCCACACACTAAGCTCTCCCTTCAT